>JBBMKC010207909.1:0-13345 GCA_037834085.1 Bipalium vagum
TTATTATTATTATTATTATTATTATAAAATAATAGCAAAAATGAGAGATAAAATTTTAAGGGTTTGATTCCCATGTTGCTTTAATGATATCTTTACTCTTCTACATTCATTTCTCCATGTTCCGCAGACCCAAACTATTGTCGTCCATGACACCAGAGAACTGAAACTGTTGTCCTCCAAGTACCAAATCGGTCAGATGGCCTTCCTAATTCAGGAGAACATTCTCCTCGTCAAGACCGATGAGACCAAAAACATCTGGAGACCGGTGAAACTGGTGGGTGCTCAAAATTAAAAACTAATAATAAAATTATGATCACAAATATCATTTGCTTGCTCTTTTTTGTATATTTTATTATTACTATTATTATTTAAATATTTGTAATAATAATATTATTATTATTATTATCAGCATTAATTTCAAAAGTTGCGGCAAAAAATTTTTAAAGGGAATATCAAAAGATCAAGGTCATTTGTTAATTGCAATTATTGCATTAAAACAATTAAAAATAATAAAGAATGGTTTTATAGACAACCCTTTCTTGGTTTCAAGGAACGCCTCATGGTGGCTGACAAGTTGACGGAACTAATTATGCTAATTTTGAACAGAAATACACTTTTGTTTTAACCTTCTACTTTAATCAAATGGAGGTGAACAATTTAAATTGAAATCAATTTGTATATTGATTTTTTTCGTATTATTTGAGATAATTATATTTTTTCATGGAAACCTGACTCGAACATTTTCAACGTACGAGTTCCATCACGTATTTTGGAAGCCAAAGTAAAAGATAATATTAACCAAAGCACCGCAAATTAATGGTTCAAAAAAATCAAAGCGGTTATTTTGACCTGAACGATAAGCCATGTATTGACAGATTATATTCCCTTGGTTCCGAGAAATTGGGGACAATTGTAGCAACCAAAGCAGCAATCTGGATAATAGGAAAATTATGTACATTAGTTCGTGCTCGAAAAGAAACCGATTCGACTCAGTAACTTCTTGCAACGCTTCAGTTTTTGTTCCTTAGCCATTATATAAGTCTCAAAATTTGTTCTGGCCGCTAAACCGGGTACTCTGAGAAATCAGTGCACCGCTTCGACTTTTTTTCAAGTTCTTCTGGGTCGATGGGGTTCTTTCAATGCCTCCTAAGACGTTTGTAAGGTTTTTCTGGAATGTTTACGACTTTTTAAGCGACTTCTTCCCGTTGCAATCCTCGAAATATAATCGATTATAACGCCATACTTCAACATTTCAATTGAAAATAGATTCAATAATGTTAAAAGCTGAATAAAATATTTGACTCCATAGAATTAAAAAAAATCATTAAAAAAAAGAAAGTTCATTTTTATTATTTTTTAGAATTTATTTATTTTTCATTTTTATTATTTATTCCTTATTTTTCGAATTTTTTATAATTTTTTTTGATCTATCAAATCTGACAATCACTAGATAAAAATATGTTAAACAAAAAAATTTATTTCGGAAATCTTCCCTGTTTTTTTCATCATTTCCTTTACTGTCTTTGATTTTTCTTTTTTTGACAATCACAAACTTTATTATATTTTAACATCAGTAATATTTGATTATATGATTCTTCTTTGAACCAGTCAAGAAACAAAAATTCATTTAAGAAATCTCCTCCTTTTATCTTCATCAATTCCTTGTCTGTCTTTGACCTTTCCTTTTAGTTTATTATTAAAATTTGATATATTTTGTGTATGTCCTCCTGTGTTGGGTCAACAAAATAGTACTTGTGAACAACACAACTCATGCGTTGTAGCCTTGCTGGTTTAAAGGATATGTTTACAATGAATAAAATCAACGTTGCTGTAATATATTTTCTTCTTCTATGGGCTTTAACATTGTGGTTTATTTTGGTTTCTTCACACTGCACTATTGTGGCTGGACCACCTAATCTGATATGGTTATTTATACAATATTCTTTTATCTGTTATATTAAGTCGAATATATACTGGATCAGATATCTTGCATTCATTAAAAATATCTTAATTTTGTTTTTACAATCAGAAATCCAGGACCCCGTCCTTGTACTGACAATTGATCTGTATTTTGTGCATTTGTTGCTTAGACATTTCCAAACACACTCATCTGATGTCACTGTTTGTTCTTCACATTTCTTGACATATTTTCCTTACAAGCAAAACAAATTTCCTCACATTTTATTAATTGTTTTTCGGTAAACCAGTTGAAGAATTCAATATCATTGATTAATTGAATTATTTTACATAATAAGAAATTTAATAGATCCACTTAAATACCAATTAAATCTGACAATCACTTTATGTAACCAATTAAATCTGACAATCATGACAAATAATAAGAAAATTTTAATTGATTTTGTATTACTTTTTATTTTTTTGCTGTTTTATTTTACATTTTAAAATTTTTTATATTTTCTTTTGGTTTATAAAATTTTTTTTCAAAATATTTCTTTTATAATTTTTGAAATTTTTTAATTTTTATTAACATTTCATTTTTATATTATAAAAATAATAAATATTATTAAAAATATTAATTAATAAATTACTAATTATTATATACAAAAATAATATTTAAATTAATTTTCTATTATTTTTCATTAATAATTTTTGAGATATTATTATTATATTACTATTTATTAAAATATTATTAATTATAATTTTAATATTTATTCTGAATTATAGGCCAATCCGGCTACAGATTGGCAAATCAATTTCGAAGTAATTTTTATGTTTTTATTTATTAATTATTATTAACTATATTCTGTTAACATTACAATATCCAATTTTCTGGAGCACCTGTCAAGGTCGCTGAGGTGAGGTTCATCGAACCATTAAGAACTTTCTAGTTGATTCTTGAAGTCTCAAATGAATGGAATTTTTCAGTTCTTGAATTCGGCTGTGTTTACTCAATTCTTCTAACACTTTGACGGATGTGGAGTACTGTTGTCATTGACATTGAGTGCGGTCAAAGGTCAAATTATTACAAGACTAAAATTGTCGATGACATAAACTGTTTCCTCGGGGCGGCACCAGAAATGCACAACCATTGGTTGGAGAATGAGAGACGTGTCATTGAACTTGGGGCAGCAGTATTTACATCGTTGTGAACAGAAATTTAAATAATAAATAATTTTCTTCTTAAAAATGTGACCAATTTTCCGTTGAATGAAAATTCCAAATCTTCGTCGATTGGTCAATGTTTGATATTGCACACGAGTTTCAAAATGCACTTGATTTGTTTTTGGAATGTCAATAGTGATAAAAAGGTCCACTGTGTCTGGGTGTATTGTGCCAAGAGATCCAAAATTAAGTTCAATAAGTTGGACATTTTGATCAGGTTTGACCCGTTCTCTTCAGGTTCGAATACTTTGATTTAAAAATTTATTATAATTCCTGAAGCTGCCAGACGTTTTGAAATGCATTGTTGAGTCACATTTAATACGACAGCCAGATCAGATTGTGTTTGGCATGGATCTTCGTCCAACAGCCTTCTCAAATCATTATCTTCACATTTTTTTTGTGGCTTCCCATGCTCCTTGTCGTTCGTATCATATTGGCCATTTCTAAAACGGCAAAACCAATCTTCACATGTGGTCATCGAAGGGGCATGTTCTCCATAGGTTATTATCTCGAAGCAAGCGGTACGTTTATGCTGCAGTTTTCTTGGCAATAAAGTTAAGTAGAATTGCTTCCCGCAAATGTCGTTTATTTGGGATGAATATTGACATTTTGAATCGTTATAATATTTAAACAAGGAATATTAAAACAACTGTCTCATGATATTATTAATAATTATATGATATTTTTGTTTATAAATCAATTCAATATAATTCAGATATACGTATATGTGCAAAAAAAAGTTTTACTTTCATTTTTAAAAAAAAGCCGGGGTCATAGTTGTACACCTAATAATTCATTGTTTTATGAAAACTGAGATTTTTAGATTCATCGAAATGCTTTCTCTTACACAAATTGGTTAAGTGGAGCAAGTGTTGACTGAAATCAATAATTATAAAATAATAAAATCTTTGAACTCGGGTGTGCCTTTTGAGACGAAGTCCAACTAGAAACATAAAAATGTATGATTTCCATATGATTAAATAAAAGGTAGCAGTTATAGAGGTCAGTTAATTGGGTCAGACCTCATTAACATCCACTCGACCCCAATATCTTTCACCTGTTCCAATTGAGAACTTGGCCGAAAAAATTACCGTTTTAATAGTTTGAAACAATTGATTAATTTTTCAACTGGACCTTTTATACCAACTATGTTATCCGTGAAATGATCATGGGCACCACTCACTTTTGGCATGAGGGTCCGTCAATAAAATCAATGCATTAACGAAAACCTCTCAACCTTTCTCATTTGACAAGCGAAATTAAATTAAAATTCGCTGTTTTAGCCCACTGCTCCTCTGATGTACGCCAAAAGGTCCTCATCCGACCTCAAGGTAACTACCGGCCTTTAGAAGTTAGAAAAATATTTGAATATTGTTCAGCTGATGCTTATCGCACTGCCCAAACCGACCCCCGGTGACTTGAGATCTGATCCATACGAGCCCGGAGCACACTCGGGGTCCAGTTATCTATGCCAAAAACAGGCTTACAATTACGGTCTCGGTCGGTCGTTTTATCCGTTGCTCAACACAGAAAACTTCGACATGAGCTACACCTTACCGGAAAAGTATCGCTACAACGTCCCGATTGTGAACAGACGAGTAAGTCCAGCAAAGAAGGGCGAAATAAAACTGCCACAATTATTATTCTTATTATTATGGATTTATTAATCTTTTTTGGTGTTTGTTGATTTACAGTGGAGTTCCGCTAATCCAGATTCGTCTGACCCATATATTTGTGTGATCCGTATAACTTCTAAAGTCCCAACTTGTAATAAAGGAGTTCATTATTTGTACCGTTTGGCTAATCAGGACATTTGTTTTGCGGAGATTTTCGAATCCGGACAAATTTGTCTTAATAAAGAAAACGGAAAGAATATTATTTTACATGAAAAGAAATGTTATTTTTACTTCAAATTTATCAACATAAACGTCACTCAACAAAAGTTGTACGACCTTGGATATCAAAGATCTGTTCATGCACCATACTCACAAGACCTGGCACTCACAGACTTTTCCATATTCAAGCAGCTGGAGGTATATATGAGTAGGAACAGTTCAAAAATGAAGAGGATGTAAAATATTACTTTTGAAAATTTATCGCTACCAAAAGTCCGATTTGTTTGACCTCTTTGAATCATACTTTGATTAAAGTTTCGTTTGAACTGAGCTTTTGAATTTCAAATTATTTAGCCAGAAAAAGTTGTACATGGATGTTTTCCTTAAATGATAACATTTAGACCAGACATTAGCGTGGAAATGCTAAGAAGTAAAACAAATTTATTTGCCAAAGAATTAAATGAAATATCAAAAGAAAAGGAAATAGGTGTGAATTGTATTTAACAAAAAACAATAATACCCAAAATTAATGGAAACATGGTTATAATAAATAAAGCTGAACATGAAATTGATGAAATGAAATAAAAATTAAAATAAAGAAAAGGATGAAGAATATATTAATCGATGGAAAATACAATATGAAATTATTAATCCATAAAACCAATTGAAAATTAAATCATGCTCTGATAGGATTTAGCATTTTGCTAAATAATACTTTCAATAAGTATTAGTCATTAAAAATGTCTTTCAAGCCGTTGCCATAGAAATTGTCTGGAATATCGTTATACATGATGAGTTTCATGAAAATATTCGAAATGGATATCAGAAGATTTCTGAAACACATTCATCTGAAGAAATAAAACAACATTCAAAACATATTGGTGATTTTTTGAACGTTGAACTTGGTATTTGTACACATGTGAAGGTTACTTTCTTTGAAATTGTTCCCGTTCTTGGTGGAACAAAAATACATGATGATAATGAAAATAAAAGGACTTCTGAGAAACATCACCCAATAAGGAAGTTTGGCACCATTTAATAATGTAACAACATTTATACATCATAGTGAATATGTTAACGAAGAACGTTCACATGAAATAATGATGAATTGGTGAAGGGAAAAAGGAAACTATTAATCCATCAATCGAATTGAATATTACATCATATTTTGATATAACTTGAAATTTTATTAATCTGGGCCCAAACCTATGGTCTCGGAGACCTGGATTAGCTGAACGCTAATATTAATAGTTTTATAACTGTCATTATCATTTTATTTTTTATTGCCCTTACGATTACTCTATTTATACTGGTCATGTCTTGATCCATTTCTGCCTAGAACGAAAGGTTAGCGCCCAGTTTCATTGATCTGATCAGACCTGATTTCGAGATTCAGTCCAATATCCTCAATTTTCGGGGAGACTCAATAATGACAGAGAACCAGTAACCGATTGATGATCCAACATTGAATTTTTTCACTGTTATTTCTTACGTTAAGTTCCCCTTGCGTTTGGGTGGGACAGAAACCCAGCCAGCACGCCCAGAGAAATCAGAACGATGGTCTGTGCCTAAATTGGATGTCAAACAAAAACGAGAACTCCGCCACGGTGACAATGCTACGGCTACTCAAACCTCTTTTAGACCCCGTTCAAATAGCCGAGAGGTCCTGCAACCAGCTCTGCTACATCCTCTGCATGCAAATCTATCCTCTGACGACCCAGTCGTGAGACTTCATGGAAACAATATTATCATTATTGATCTCATCCATATCTGATCAACTTTCCTGAGCAACGCTCTCCTTCGTCTCTTTCTCTCTTTGTTTTTTCTGTTTATGTCTGAATTTAAAGTGACCGAGGTTTTTGTTATGAAGAGGGCGTTGAACTGTAAAATAAAGTACACAGATTTATGTTTATCCAGCCTCCTTCTAGGAAGGTAGCGAGAATTTCTCTCCTAAGGTGCATATAGCGGCCGCTTCAAAATGATTTTGTTTTATGAACATCAAATTGACTTTTAATGTCAAGTGACAACTAATAAAGGCTAAGGATGACATTTAGACCAATTAAGTCCTCGGGAATTTGTGGCGCCATCTGAGAGAGGATTGACATTTTGGGTTGACATTCAGCCGAGGTTGATTGATCTATTATTGGGCTTCTTTTGAAGCTGGCACTTTTTGGGAACAGCAACAACATTATCTCTTTTTAACTAGGTTTGATCGGGAGTAGGGATTAGAAAGGGCCCTTGAAAGCAAGGGGTCACATCTGCTGCTGAATTTTATCATTGTGGTCAAAATCAGATCAGGTGAATACCTTACGCTCCCAAGGAACATAAACCTCTTTTGATGTTACCCTTGATGTTATTATTTTTAAAGTGCCTCTAACCTTTTGAGAAAACTTTGCAAATCCTTTTCGAAGTATTGAAGCATACATCAATTATTTGTCTCATTCCTTTTCCAGGTTTCAAGGTTTCTTCAGATTGTCTTTCTTATGCTCAATTCTCCTTTCCCATCCAGGGTTACTTAATAAAATAACTTTCTGAGAAACCAATCAAAGTGGACACCTCCGTAACTTGGACACCCTCTTAATTTTGGTGAACAAAATAAACGTCTACGTAATCTTCACTTATCTAAATCCCTCTCTATTTAGGTTAAGGTAAGTCCACCTAGTACTGCCAGTACTCTGATAACCGAATTCAACGTAATGTCTCTCAGTGCTAAGTCGAAATCTTTACTTTTCATATGGATCTAAGAGAATTGTTTCATGTAATGTCCTTAAGTACCAAACCCAACGTACATATTTTTATAAATTAATTAAATATTTAAAAATTAATTATTAAATAAATAAATAGCTGTGAAAATTTTTTTTTAAAAAAGACAAAAATAAAAATGAAAAAATACGAATGACATTCCATAAAAGTGAACAAAGTGTAAAGATTGTTCGCTCCTTTTTCTATTGGATAAATGTAAAGTCATTTCATCAAATAATCTTGACAAAGTGCATCTTATGCATCGAATAGATTAATATATTATTACAATAATAAAATAACAATAATAATAATGATAATAATAATATAATAAACATAAAAATATAATATTAAAATAAATAAAATAATAATAATAATAATTATTATTATCATATTCAGACTTGTATGAAATGAAATAGTAAATAATTTTAAGAACTCTTGTTTCACTAATAGTTTAAGTTCTTATTTTAAAGAAAAATATTTAATATATTATGATGGTAACAGTTTATATTCTACTTCTATGACAAAATGTTTACAAAAATGGAAATTGTATGAAGATGAAAATGTAATTTATGTAAAAACTAAAGAAAATAAAATTTATGTAGTTGATTTACAATATTCATCTGAGATAAAAGAGAAAACAAAATACTTTCCCTTATGTCCAGAAAAAGTTTAAGTTATTAATTCTTTTTTATCTAATTATCAAATTAATAATAAAACTTCAAATATATTATTAATAATAAAAAATTAATGCTTTGATAAAAATAATTATATAGTTGAAGGTAGTTTATTAGATTTTTATTTAGATCAAGGAATGATATTAAAACAAATTAAGCACAAGAAATCAATATTAAAAACATCTTATTGGTTAAAACCATTTTTAGAATTTAATATAGAAAAAAGGAAAGAAGCTAAAAGAAATGGAGATAATTTTGGGAATTTCTTTTTCAAATTATTAAAAAATGCATTTAATTGAAAAATTTTAGAAAAAGACAAAATATAGAAATCGTTAACTATTATAAAAAATTTGATTTTTTTCAGTGCGTAAAGATTTGTTTGGATTACAATTTTTCTAAAGATGTTTATGGATTACTCTCAGATAAATATTGATCTAATTTTAATTCGACTTCTTCTTACGACTGAAAGGTCAACGAAAAGATATATGAAAAAGGTTAGATAAAAATAATAAAATTAAAATTACATATTTCCATGAAGTGTATATTTGACAACGACCATATATCATGAATTAAGTCTTCGAGAAAATTTTCGACAAACTGGAGCTTTTTCTAACATATATCAAATTCAGACTACGAATAAATCTAATTTTTTGTTAATATATGACGATTTAGATTAAATCTAAAAATTTCATTCCCTTTTTTAATTCCGTGTATTTTATTTTGTGTTTGTATGGCATAAATACAATTGTTGCTTTATTGATTGTTTTTATTTACACCACCTAAGATTTGGAGTCAGATCTAAATTTGATACCCTAAATATTGAACAATTCGTATAGCTCAAATCTGGTTCAAAAAATGTAATGAAGGTGAGGTTTAATTAAAGATAACTTTGTTTTTTATAACAAAATGATGTCCGAAAGATTTCTTAAAATTTAAAATTTTTTAAGTTCGAAAAAATCGAAGGAATGTGGTGAAGTATAATCATAAAGGCAACCACAAGGCTACTTTATAAAATGCACTATTTTAAGATAAAGTTTTGTAACCTGATAACTTTATCATTTTCTCCATTTTATCATTGTTATGCTTTACATTTACATACTACTTTTGATATACATTTGACGATCACTGTTAATTGATTGTTGCATTGTGTGATACTCACGAAGCGATTACAGATAATAAATTTACAACAGGAAAATGTTTAGGGATTTTGCATCTAAATTGAGGTCTTTCCACAGCATAGTATAAGTTCAGATATGAGCTCAATTGAAAATGTATGGGGTCCTATGGAGTGCGTTCTTAAACGAGATTATGAGCTCGAGTTAATAATCAGATTAATTATTTTTTCTAACAAACTACTTATTGGCTCTTCACATTTTAATCAATTTCTTAAAATCATTAAATAAATTTAACTAATAATATTTTTGAATCTTCATTTGGAACATGGTTGAAAATCACTCTCTCTTCATTATTGTTACACTTGCCAAGTTCGACTACTTGAAAGCGGATTTATAATTTCAGTAAAAGAACTACACTGAACAGGAAGCCAACATTTTATGTTTGAAGAAATTATTTGAAAGAGCATTGCGCCGTTTGTTCAGCCTAATGTGCTGAATTGAGGTACCACGAATCACAAATTATAAAATAAGAAAGGTCATTATTACTACTTACATATAAAATGATTCTCATTTGTAAAATCGGAGACAGTCACAGACTGAGACGTTTAAGGGAGGAAATCATTTATCCAATCACAAAGGGTTAAATGGAAGCTTTAGACCATGAGTGAAGGTGGAAAACTTACCACCAACCGATTTCAAATGGTAAATGGCACTTGGAAAGATTCAAAATTGATTCAAGATGACAAAAATATTAGACAAATTGCAGTACTTAAGAATGTCCATTCAATACCGATCAAATGACCTTCATCATTTCATCAAAATGTCTCAACAGGAGTTGATTAAATTACTTCACTCAAACAAATTGGTATCTGTGGTATTTTACTCGGAACCACTCTTTATTTATAAAATTCTTTTTATTGTTGGCTGAAATAAAAATTTAAAATTGTGTAAATAATGATTTGCACTTTATATTTTCCAAACACAAAATTAAGTAATAATTCTATCGAGAAATGTTAGACACGTCTTACGTCTTCTCAAGATTCACAAGGTTTCTTGTTATAATATTCTGTTATGTTCTCACAAAGGTTGCCCATTTGCCAAGAACGACAATACGACATCATTCTCGTCATGCAAAAACCGAAAAGATTCGCCAATCTTTGATGTTCTTTGGTCACTTTAACCTTTTCATAAAACAGAATAAAGTGCCACTCGTTGTTCTCAATTTTTGAAGATAGGTCGTCAAAAACAAACTTATCTCCGGCCTTGACGTGAAACACCTGATTCTTCTCACTTGAGTAACTTTTATAATCGTTAAAAGGATGCAGACATCGAACATAATTCGCACAGATACCGTTCGTTAAGACCTCCACTAAATCATTCATCATTCGGACCGAGTCTTGGTTGATTGGTAAAATCACACAAAAATCTCAATCAGTCAAATAATCAAGGCTAGAAATCAATGTCTAGAAATCACAAAATCCAACTGGTCCAATGTCCACAATAAATAACAATGTGTCGCCCTTTCCTATTCGTAAATAATCACAAATGAATCAGAAAAAAATATAATATTGACGCTAAAGCAGTTCATGATTATAAAGTTCTCAAAAATGTAAAACAAATAATAATAATTAAGTCACAAAAAAGGAAATCTGTAATAACCTCAATAGGACCAACAAGAGGTCCTTAGGTCGTCCTCTAGGTCCCTTTCAGGTCACCAATGAATTCCAAACTAGCTGGATCTCCTTGGTAAATCCTTTTGTATTTTCATCATAAATGAATTGAAATTACTGATTAATAATCGCCAAAATTTTTTCGTCTTTTCCTTTGCTAATAAAGTTAAAAACTTCTCTGATCGTTTTATTCTGGGCAAATTGACGGGAATAGTCGTCTCTTTATATAGTCGTAGAGATTGGTCTACGATCACCAATCCCTATGCTTAGAGACAGCTATTTTCCGTAATAGCCATTAATCCTAACTTTATCTCCACACCGAGATAAAGTTAGTCAAGTGTTAATGAAAACAAAATATTTTGTTATGTCGACGACGAGATTTTAATATATTGCACTTACATTTTAAAAATTTATAAAAATTATTTTTTAATTAACGTTATTATTATTATTATTCTTATTATTATTATTATCATTATCATTATTATTTTTTTTTTATTATTTTATTATTATTATTAATCATATTATCATTACTACTCGCGATCTCCACGGTTTGTACCCTTTGCAAACCCAACAATAGTTATTAACGTGCTCGTGCACTAGTGAATCAAAATAATCGAAGCAAAGCTTTTTTCAAAATAATTCACAATAACAAAAAGCCAATCAGGTGTCACAAAATAAACAGTGCCCCCTGGTTAAATATTCAATGTACTGTAATAAAATGGTAAATATTATTAAAATGTAACAGCCATTAAGAATAAATGAAAATGATTATTGCTGTTTACATAAGGTAAAACAATATTTCCTGAAAACCTTCAAAAATAGATTGATAGCGAGATTTCTTCAAAAGAACCAGAATTTTTTCGTGGAATTCATTCGTTGCCAAAAAGATGGTCCAGTGTCATATCTGAAAAATCGAAAATATTTTAATTAAATGTTATTAAATAAAACTTTTTAAAAATGTGTTTTTTTTTAAAAAATCTGAATTGTACTAATACACCTAATATAATTTTAAATGAAAAGTTCATGGAGCCCAAAAAACTAGGATAATAAATCTTCAGACCCATGATTATGTTCAAATAAATATAAACTGAATTAAATTCTGACTCCAAATTCCAAAAAAAATGGTTCGCTCGAATCAATCAAAATCACTTCACAATAATTTCACTTTAGATCAATTCGCTTTTGTCTTTGTCCTCGGCTTAACTCTAATTTTAATTCTATTCGACTTTATTTTCTTGGTTCAATTTTTTCTGGCCTTGTCCTGCTCAATTTGTGTTCGGCTCGATTTTTTTCTGAGTGCGGATAATCTGCTTATATACTCTCCGGTTTTCCTCCATTGGTCAATCAGTAATAATAGCAAGGATATCTTTCTTACGCAGAAATTTGTTACTTTCAATTATCCAGCTCAGTTACTTTGATTGAATAATTGACTCTGAGGCTACTCCCTACAACTATCCCAGTCTGAAAACCACTACACGCAATATGATATTTATTTTAAATATTTTATTTTATCGATTGATCTTGGAATAAATCGAATAAACTACCTTTAATAATCAATTTTATCAAATAGTGTCAACATTAATTTCTCAATTTTATCTTTCCATTGTAAATTAGTGGTATTTTTATATTTTATTGGTTGTTTATAAATTGATTCCTTATTTTCGGTACTGGTGAAGTCCTCCTCAAAAAGCATTTTCAATGAAATATAAATAAGCACAATACCCATAAAATGTTTAAATTTTCAAGTTGTCAATCTTAGTCCTGCAATTCGCTTACTCCCGGTTGCCGAATAATAATATTGTAAATCGCGCTTAAATTTGGTGAATATTTAAACAATACATTTATCAAAATGTTATTTATTCCGATTTATAAAATACCGGGGCAAGTTTAAGTATTTTCGTTATTTTGTTTAACTGTTTCAAAGTAATTTATTACACCTAGGAAAACATTTAAATAAATTGAGTGAGGAATTATTTTCGAAGGTCATTAAATGTTTCTTTAGATGGTAAATGAGCCGATGTAAAATGATATTTGATTTGATATTTTATCCTCGTTCTAATTGTTGGGTTTACCAAGACACCCCCCGGGGAAAAATAAATAATAAAAACCATAAATAATGTATAAATAATAATAATAATAATAGTATTATTATTAATAATATTAATAATTAAAAATTAATTAATACT
>JBBMKC010207920.1:0-13345 GCA_037834085.1 Bipalium vagum
TTATTATTATTATTATTATTATTATTATTATTATTATTATTATTATTATTATTATTATTATTATTATTTCATTTTTAAAATTATTATATTTAAATCAATGCAATAACAAGGTTTTGAAATGTCAATCAATGATGTATTCTTCATCTGAATGGACAAAACACTAAGGTTGTATATTTTACGTATGGCTTTCTAAAGATTTCAAATCGATTTCTGATCTTACTTAGATATATAATATGAGCCAAATCATGTAGATTGATGAGGGATTAATTCGATATATACCCTCAAAAATGTCATCCCCCACCACTATTGGTTACTTTGATATTGAGTTGCATTCATTACCCAAATTTTAAAAGTTATTCAAATTAATTTATCAATAATTAAAGATTTACATCTGTTTTATTTAATTATTAAATGTAGATTTTCGCTAAGTAATAAATTTTATTTAAACACCTTCACAAAATTATGTACAAATAACAAAATTATTAATTCCTTATAATTTGTAGAGGTAAAATACAAGGTAAGTCAAAATGGTGTTGATATATTTCTGCTAATTCTTTGGGAGTGAACAAGCCGCATATATAACAGAGCAGCATTGTGCTTTTATTGCATGACCGTTTGGAATTATAATTTTTGGGTAATAAAATGTGCAATACAAAAGATTTTATAATAGTTAAATGTATTCAAGATATACATATGATTTATATGTTACTCAATGTTAGTTAAATTAATTATAGTAGTTAAACAAACTTAAAAAATCCTATAGTACCGTTTATTAAGGAGTATGAATTTGATTTAAATTCAATATATCGATTTTGATAGTTTTTTATCTGTTTTTAGTAAATTAGAGCTGATATGAAAGATAGGACTGCAGATTCGTAATCAGCGTATAATTTTTGTCCATATTATGTTTATCTCATGAAAGTGATTTTTCTTATGTTGGCCTGTGTTATCTTATTGAAACAACAAATTTGAAAATATTTTTCATTTAAATTTAACAATTAAAAATAAGATGTTATTTTTAGCTAACCAAATTCCTTGGTTATTATAAGTTTTAAATGTCTTTCTGTGGAACAGTTCTTTTACTTGTTTTTCACAGTTCGACAATCTTTTACAAACAGAATATCAAATCTTGACATTGTTTCGAATCGTTTTTTACGGTATATAGTCATTGAAAATATAATACAAAAAAGGTCTTTAATCCTTAAATTTCCATAGGAAGAAAAAAATTGATGAACATATCAAAAGAACATATATCATGTTACATAGTAACAAAAGTTCTTTTATTTATTTTTATAATTATTATGAATAATATTCGACTTAATTATTATTGTATTTTAATTAATTAGAAATGACTGGGCAAAGAAAACAGTCTAAAGAACTCCCGATCTAAATCTATTATACTTTTAATAATT
Organism: Bipalium vagum; assembly: GCA_037834085.1. Taxonomy (NCBI): domain Eukaryota; kingdom Metazoa; phylum Platyhelminthes; order Tricladida; family Geoplanidae; genus Bipalium; species Bipalium vagum. Next base: position 1,413 of record JBBMKC010207920.1, read on the forward strand.
TTTATAAAATTTAGGAGAGATTAATACTAAGATTAGAAATAATAATTTCTTCAATTTCTGCTGCAACATTTTACAATTAAAGCTAATATATTTTAATATAATGTGGACAGTCTAAATGATCCAGGGAAGAAAATCGAATTAAGTCTTCATAAATGTATATATTATTATTTATGTGTTATTATGTATGTTTCCTTTAAAAAGAATTAATTTCTGATAATATATTATATTATATGTCGAAATGACAGCCAAAAGTTAATTAAAACAAAATTAATATTGAAATTTGGAAGAAAATGAAAATTCTAGGAAGCCATGAAACGCTTTATATATTTGTTTAATTAATTTATTTGTTATATTTTTACTAGTAGAATGTTGTGAAATAATTTACGAAATATGAATGTTTTTATTCCGAATCCAACATAAAATTTTAATTCAAATTATATTTTGCAATATATTTTCGGTTGGGGTAAAATTAATGCCCCTTCATCAAAGGTATTTGTTTATCGTTTGTCTGTATTATCAAATTAAATGTGATTTTTTATGTAGATTTAAAGCGAGTTCTATCATGTTGTTCGGAAATAAATTAGGGTTTTTCGAATGAAAAAGAAAATGAAATAATTTATGACTTAAGACATTTATTTATAGAAAATAATTTCCATTACATTTGATACATTGTTCCCAATGTGATTGAAGACTTTATATTCCTTTTTCATAGAAATCATGTTTACGATACACGACGAATTCCTCAAATACCTGTTTTACGGTGTCGTAACTATTGAAAACCTTTTAATACTTTTTATTTATTACTTGTGTGAATATATTTATTTATTTAATGTTTATCGAACCATGCCTATAAGAAATTATAAAGATTTTATATAATCTTGATAATTCAGTAAAATCAGTAATTAAAATTGTTTGAATTATTGATTTTAAAAACCAGCTGAAATTTTTATATACATTTTATAATAGACTAATTGTATTAATAATAATAATAATAATAATAATAATAATAATAATAATAATAATTCAAGTTTATAATTTTGGTTATAAATTAACATTACTGCAAAAATTTTACTGAAAATTGTATCTCTTACTGCATCTAAAATTTTACTTTTATATTGTTTCACTTAAATAATAATGAGTTCAGTCAATGAAACAAATTTTTTTTTTATTTTGCTCCTTGTTATTAAAGATAACGATAAAATAATTAATAATCTTAAAAATTTTATACCACAAGCAGACTTCCATTAAATAATTATTGGAAATTCTTTTATCATAAAACGTTCAAAAATAATTTTGTTTAAATAAAATACATGTATTTGCGTTCCAATAATTTAAGTCCTTATTTTCTGTTATTTTTTTGCTTATTTTTAAATCGATTTATTCCTAATTTTAATATTAATAATTTGAAAAATTATAAAATCATCGTTAAATTTATATTTATTATTATTTTGTATTTATTTATAATTATATTTAACTCTTTTATTCGTTAATTTACTTCTTAATTTACTATTATAAAAATCATTGAATATTTCAGACTATTAATTGTGGATAATATTTTTTTGACCTATTACAATATTTGAGGGTCAAATTATACCCATTGGGTCATTTTTCACACATGGGAAAATAATGTCATTTTTGACACATTGCATAAATTAAACTTTTATTAAGATTATTTTATACAATAATTTAATATGTACCAAATTATAAAGAATATAAATTAATATTTTTATAAAATCTTGTCTTGTTAGGTGGTCCAAATAAAATAATTCAGTTGAGGAAACGTTGTTAAACCACAAGGCTAAAGCTCATCTTTTCAATCAAATGCAGAATAGTTAGACAAGGCAGCACTATATACACCGATGAGGCAATAGTAGATTGTGACTTAAACAAAACATGTATACATGAATCGGTTTGCCATAAATATAAGTTTGTTTATTATGACCACAATGTCTACACTCAGAAAAGTCGAAAGCTGAAACAACAAGATCAAAGAAAATCTATGTGTGGAGCATATAATCACCTCAGATGTGATTTTCTTCAAGGATTTATAAGGTCCCAATAGCATACTAGCTTTGAAGAAACTATTAATTTGTTATTATCTTTCTTGTTATTATTAACATTGGTTTTTTATTGTAGGACAAAAAACATTGTTCTTAATTGTTAATATTAGACATTCACAATAATTAAATAATTTTCTTAAAATAATATTTTAATAAAACTTAAAATAATCAATTTCAATCAAATTCGCAACTGTCAATGTTAATAAAACTCAATAAATTAAATTGTTGGTTAATACCCTTCCACCATTTTGACTGGACTAGCTTTGATCAGTTTATTTCTGCTTCTTTCTCTTTAATTCTCACACTATAAAATTTGTATAAAAAATTGGACATTTACTTATTTTGCATATTTTTTCAACTAAAATTGATATACCTTCCAGATTTCTAAAGATCAGAAACACTTCCAGTCTATCTGAACAGTTTAAACTCTTTCTTATGTGAAAAAAATTATTGAAAATTGATTTTACTGAAATTAAATTCGATAATATTGACTTATTAAAACGATTAGGCAATTACATTTGTTAGTGAAAATTAGTCGGAGATACCGGGATTCGAACCCGGGACCTTTACATGCGCATGGACTGCTCTGACCGCTGAGCTACATCCCCCGACTAACTTTCAATTTATCTCACATCCCCCTCCTTTAAAGCTCACATCCATACCCTTAACCGCCCCGAGTCTCTTTTACTTAAATTTCTATTCCATTTCTTTACATTTATACTTCCGAGACCTCGTCCGTTGATTGGTGTCCTGGCGTGGTCGCCATGTTTCGGAAATTCTATTTCTTAGAAAAACGTGAATTGGATATATTTGATATATTGCAGAGTTCCAAAATCGGATAATTACGTCATACACAACTTTAATTATTGAAAAGATTCTAGCGTGAATAATGTTAACATATTTTCGTACTGGTAAATAAATGAAAAAATAGCAAAACTTTGAAGATTTTCTATTTCACAAAATATCGAATTTAATCATAAAAATAATTGCTAAAAATATATAATTTCTGAAATTTTTTTTTAAAAAAATTGTCAGAATATCCCTTACAATATATTGTACATGACGATAGTAATTTTTCTCTTAACTTACATATCACTTCCTTTTTATTATATTTTAAACCAATGTTTACCCAAGCTCTCAAAAACATTCAAAATATCATGGAAAAACAAAGTTATAAAAATAAATTACTTAAATTAACCATTACGTATTAAAACAAATTGCAAAAATTGAATTTGCTGTTTTTTTCCCACAAGTGAAATTGTATTAATGTGAATTTAGGAATTATTTCAATTATCAATTAAAAACTGAAATAAAAAAATAAATAATGAAAGTGAAATAAAATTTATAAACAGCTTGGTGTATTTCTTTTCTTGTATCCATTACACATTATTCACGAGGACTAATTAAAATTAATTAAAATGAAGTGAAATATAACATTAATTAATACATTTTTCAATATTTGCTATTTATTTCATTAGAGAAAAATAAATATTTAATAGTTTGAATTTCCTCATTATAATTAATAATAATAATAATAATAATAAAATAATTTCCCATTTTCATTAAAATGAAATCTTTCTCAAAAATAAACCATGTGGTTGATGACACTACTTAGCCCATATTCTTAAAGGCGATTTTAATTGAATTTCGTAATTTACTCCTGGAGAGAGCTTACGACCACTTCACAACGAAAATTTAACCAAAAGTATGGATAATCTTGTCAATAATGTTAGAGTAATTCGGGAAGATTTTCAACATCCAGGATTTCATGAGTTAATCCGCAATCAGAAAATGTTTGACTCACATTCGGTAGTCCATAAACCATGCTTCCTTCATTTGGACCATGAACAATTCAAGATCGAACCTTAATGATTTAATAGGCGATTTAGTCTCGGATGAAGAATGGACTTGGAAAGAGAGATGTAATAACTCAATTTTTCAACACTGCTTTTTTCAGTTTACGCCATTAATCTATTTTAATAACCATTAATAAAAAATTATAAATTGAACAAAAAAAAAGAGAAGTACGTAAAATATTTGTTTATTCTATTTTTTTCTTTTGTAAATATATTGATTTTGTTAAATTATTAAAATTATAAAAAAATTCCTGGAGCTCATTTCGCACATTAATAATTAATTAATTAATTTAACATTAATTTCGCATTAAATAAGATATTTAATTTTTATAAATGAATTTTAATAAACAATATTTTTATTTTAATAAAAATTAAATAATTGACAACCTCCAGAGTACAAAAATATTTAATTAAAACAAACAAAAAGTATTTATTTGATCATAAAAATATATTATGTGGAAAGGCTAAAAAGTACTTAGATTCTAAAAGAAATAATGAACATAACTGAACACATCTTTATTAAAAATACATTTACATGTGTAGGTATCATTTCTCGACATAACCGTCGTTTACATCGACGCATTTATTCCATTAAAGCCCATTTTAAAGATATTTCGATCATTCTCCATAAAGAATTTCGTCACTTTATCTTTCATATCATCCTTTGAAACATATTTTCGTCTTCACATATGTTTCTGCAGATGATTGAACAACCAAAAATCTCGTAAGTAAAAATTTTATTTTCGTCATTTCTAAAAGACAGGGTATGATAGAATTGAAACTATGATCTGGTCATCAGCTGCTTGGTTAGAATTGACTTATTACTTCTTGTGCATATGTCGACTAAAATTAGGTCTTATTAATAACACTATGTGGTTCTTATCTGCGTTTTATATTTATGTAATATTATCTTATCCTAAGTCTGTGATCAATCTCTTCGATCTACAATCATCGAAGTATTTGAGGCTGTAAAAATTACTTAACGATGAACGACATAAAAGTTAATCATTATTAATAATAAGTGAACACCAATTAAGATTATTAAATAGGAGAAAAGAGAAACCAATGGATTGTCAGTATGTTCTCTGATTAATTAAAAATATTATTAATAAATAATCATAATAATAATTTTAACCAATCAGAAGTATATGTTAATTAAATAGATTAAAATGTATAATTTCAAATACTGATGACTGAAGAACTGATAAAAGTTTGAAAAATGTTTCGTAATAAGAATCGTATAATTGAAAAATAAATATTAAAATTATTAATAAATATAAATAAATATTATATATAATTATAAAATGAATATAGACTAATCATAGATGTTTTAAATATTTGATAAAATAGGTATACAGGTTTATTTAATGAAAGTCTTACGAATATTAAAGTTAAGCGCTATGTATAATCTTAAAAATTATAATTTATTATGTACAGACAGTATTGTTTATTATGTATTCTTTATTAATAATAATTTTATTATTAATGAGATTATTTTCAATTTGATGAATATCTGAATAAAGAAGGGAACCTATTATCATTTATATTTGTTTTATAAATCATCTATTCAGAATTTTAGAAAATTTTTAATTAATAAGTCTAATAAACAATAATATTTAAGGAAATCTACTTTTAACAATGTATCTTCAATTTCTTTTCACGTCAAAATATGTTTAGAATATGTATAAGACTACTGGGGACTGTAAATTACTTTTTTATAAGGTAGATCTACCTTAAATTTACCCTCAAAATAGAAGGCCTTTTACTGGTTGAATTTTTACAACTAAATTTAATAAAAAGGACCCTAATGAAAATAATATGAAAGTCTTGTTGGAATTTTAAATTTTTATCGGGTTCCGAAATTAATTTAATTTTTTACTCATTAATGTACTGATTTTTTCTCCAATTACCTTTTGTAACATTTTACTTGTGAATCATAGTGAATTGAGTCGATTGGAATAATGAGATCTTCCACCAGGTATCTGGTATTTGAACCACACTCTACTTTGGTGATCAAAAGCAAACTAAGGACCCAACATAGTCACCAGGATTTCCATCTAGTCCGATAGCTTCAAAATAATTTAGACAAACAACAACTTTATTCACTTGAGTTAATATTTTGGTGAATAAAACAAAGATTTATGTTTGAATATCGTCTTTTTTCCATCTATGATATTGGCATCTGGGGAATTCCCTGGCCAGGCAAACATTGGTATGTTATTTACATACAAAAACTGTGAAATGCCTTTTGAAGTTTGTGCTAGTGAATTATCCTGCATAAATTAAAAATTTCTTTCCGAATAAATAAGATCAAGAGCAAAACGTTTAATATCTGAGATTATCTCATTGAAATATTTCTGTGAATTCAAATTACCATTGACACACATAAATGGACCAACCTCATTGAGAGATATGATACGCGAAACATGTACCTGAATTTCATGTTTAACACTCAGGAGAATGCTATCTTGCTTCAAATTTTCACGATTAGATAGAGGGACATATTTCTTCCAACTGTCAGAATTCATTTTTTGAATTCATCACAAAAAATAGTATTTCATTCATTTCTCACAGAATATCCGATAAGGGATTGCGCTCATTTACGAGTTCTTATCTGTTACACCTAATTTATAAATGATTTCGAAGTATCGATGTAGTTCAAATGAACTTAAGACATTGAAGATCGTTTTATTACTAAATCGTGTTTGAGTTTCCCTGTATATTTCTACAACAATCTTAATCAGACTTGAAAAGTGTGACTTCATAAATAATCTCCATATAGGTCGCTTATCTTTGACAGAAAATATTTTAGTTCGACCACTTCTTTTTAAATCTTTCACTGTGTCTTCATCATTAAATTTCCTCACTATCTTTGGCAACTACGTTTCGATGCAGAACAACCAAATGTAATCACATCAACTTTTGCCAGCTTTGGATAATGCCACAATTACCGTTTCCTGTTCGGTTCAATTTGAAAACAATAATAGTTTTTAAATCAATGCTAATGAATGCAAACAATAAATAATACATTATCAATACATAATTGATAATACATACATAAACGCTTATTACAATTTAAGTTAAAATATATCGAGGTAAACAGACTTATTTCACCGAGTGCCGATGGTTCAATTATCGTCGTCCTTTATTTTTTATTAATAGACTTTAATTTACTCAAAATTGAAGTTCCAAGAAAAATTTAGAAAAATATAATAATATTTATTAAATATAATTTAATAACAAACAGTTCTTTTAAACTTGTGAACAATAATAAAGATTGTCATAACGTATATTGTAGACAAAGAAATAAAAATAATACAATGAAAAATTTGAATAATTCTGCTGTGAATTATGCTTAGGATATTGAAATATTATTTGACATTTCTTGACTTCATTTAGACTCCATGAATTTCTACGGTTTTCCAAAAATCAATTTTTGTGGTCTAGATTATTACGGAGAAAGTGGATCACCCCTGCTCAATTTTGCAAAATTGGGAAATTTTACTATTGGAAAATATTTTATTTATTTTACATATTTTGCTATGTATTGTTATTTATAAAAGATCTTATAAAAGCATCTTAACGTCTTACTAAATTAAATAATACCTAAGATATTATTTATTATTTATTACTTTTATTGTAGCTATTAAATTTTGAAAATAAGGACAAGACTTTATTTGAAATTTAAACTTTCTTGATAAGATTTTTTGAGCACGAACTTTTGCATTACCTTAGTATTTATTAAAATGTTCGATTTTTCATTACAATTTCATAGATGGAAAAGTTTTTTTTTTGGAATTGTTTTATACTACTTACGTTATTAAGAGTAAAAATACCCAGTGGAATAATTGTTTCATTGTTCCAATTCATCTACTGTCAAACCATTTTTCCATCATATCCTTTTCTAATTTTTTCCATTTTGGAAAATATTTTGCTGTTTCAATGAAACAAATCAATTTGAAATTTTGAAAATAATTTTGTTTTACTGGTCACTGAAAAAACCGGAAAAAAAGACTTTACTTCATTCTCAATCTAAAATTAATAAATAACTTGTTAATTAATTAATTGAAAAATTAATAATAAATTAGTGAAGCAAGTAATAACAATTTTATGGGGCAATTAATGGCAGATAATTCCAAAAAATTAATGGAATTTGTTACTTTTATTATTAATTAATTGATTAATTAATAAATGTCTAATAAAAATGAATTATGCCATCTTTTGAACATTTTCCTTCACGTTTTCATGTACTATTACGGACGGCTCTTCTGTTTTTTGTTGCTGAAAGCGAAAATAACATAAAACTCAAGAAGAATTAAAATAGGAGATTTACCAAACTTTCTCATTTTCTTAATTGCAAATTAATATAAAAAATATAATTCGATGATAAATATATTTGCTTTCATTAATTAAATAAATGCGCATGAATTACAAAATTAAAATAGTTGAAGATTTTTTTTCATTTATTTTTGTGTGATTATATCAGAACGAAACGTTTCATTTATCTTCATAATGTCAATAAAAATGGTTTTATCTATAGTAAAGATATTGATTTTATTATTAATAATATTGTTGATGGTAATAAATTTCATAAAAATAATAATAAAAAAAGTATTAAAAAATAAAAGTAATAATATTAATTTTAAGAAGAAGAAAAAGAAATAAGAAGAAAAAATAGTAATAATAATAATAATAATATTAATAAACTTTTACATTTTTTTTCTAGAAATATAATTTTTTACGTAAATAATATTCACTTTGTTATTTTTTCTGATGTGACACTAAATTTTCAGCTTTCATTTTATTTATTAGATCTAGTAATAAACAATCTAAATTTTTAACCAAACTTCAAAATTTATTTTATAAAACATGACATAACATTTTCAGTAAAAGTATTATTGATTACTTTAATACATCTTATAGGAAGTTGATGAATTTCGTTTAGAAAAAATTCTGGCTCTTTCGACCCGATAAAATTGTCAAGCCATTTTCAGATTATGCATTGACACGATCAAATGAAAATCAGTCTAGTGAATAATTTCCCAACCAAGATTCATTATGATGCCCTTGGTCTTTGAAGCAGTATGTGACCTGGCGTTGTCATCTAGAAATTTAACAGGGCGTTTTCTTTTGCTAGAATACGATCGTTTCAACTCCAGATTTTGACTCATTTTGAGTCAACAACTCCACCAGATACAGAGCATTACCTTACGTCCATAACGATTGGGCTTCACCACTGATTTTGATGGTTCTTCAGGGTTAGCTCACGATTTCTTACGTTTCGGATTTACATAATGGACCCGATTTTTAACTCCCGTCACGATTTTCTACAAAAATTATTTTTATGTCTATAGCAAAAGACAAACTACCAAGCGTTGATTTTTTTTGATTCGTTAAAATTATGTGGAATTAATTTTTCTTCTTTATGGAACTTTCCCAACTCAAATAAGTAACAGTTTTCTTACAAACTGCTAACTGCTTTGTAAGCTCCGCGTTTGTGCCTGTATCGCATTATCGGACAGCTGTTACACCTGATCTCCATTGATGTATGTTCTAGGGCTACCAAGGCATGGTGTGTCAATGAGATTAAAATAACCTTTTTGACACGTTTGAACCTAAAGGCGCACAATTTATAGTTCTTTACCAAAAACAGAGAAAAGATGCAATGCCGAATGTTCATCTTATCTGTTTTCATGTAAGTAAAAATCTAAAATCAATATACCATTTGATTCTTTAAAACAAATCCTTTAATTTGATATGTAAAACATAATAATAAATTTTGATGCAACAGTAATAATTATCAAAACAAATTTATCAATAAATAGTCTAAAGACTTTCCGACCACCCTGATATCATAAAAATTTGGATTAATTATTAATAAACCTAATAATATTATTATTATTATTCGAAATTCATTTTACCATTATTAGTATTATCAATTACGAATTATAAAATTATATGTTATTTAACTTGAAGAAAATGGAAAGCAGAATTGGAATAAATCATATTCTCTCTACCCATTATTATCATATCGCTATCAGCAAATATTTGTTTTTACTTATAATCTAAAAGAAATAAGCAAATTAATGAATAATTATCGTCATTAATAAATAATGTTTCCATGCCATTTTCTGTACGATATTATAAATAAAAAACATTTCTCAACGTACAGATGTCATTGAAATTGCCGAAACATGTTCTGACAATAATGGAAATGGATTTCTCCGACTATTAATTTAATTAATTATTATTTGGATTTTTTTATGATTTCTGAAATTTTATGGCAAAAATGAAATAATATTATTAAAATATCTTTTTTTTTCATTTAATAAGCTTGTTTCAATATCATTTTAATATTAAATTTTTATGGCATTTATTATGAATGTTTTACGAAACTAAAATGAAGGCCATTGTGTAATTTGAAATTTAAAAATGAGAAGTTGGTAACTCCATTTTGTAAATATTATCCAACATGATGATTGATAACCTAAAAGTACTGATGTCTATTTTAGTCAGTTATTTTTTCCAGAATAAATCTTGTTATGTGATATTGTATTTTTTTAATGATACTTACCTGGCTTTTTGAGGATAAATGCCATTTTTAACTTGCTCTAATTATTATATTATCAATTGGAGGGAGTACTTGTAAACTCAGTTTTCCTATTCATTTGTAAGGCACTGAAATGAAGACATTTGAAATGCCTATTTTTTCGTATGACCTCTATCTGTTTTTGAAAGGTCGACAGGTACTCTAGTAAACCAGGACAATTTTAATTGAGATTCCAAATGTTACGAAGTAATTTTGTCTTGGCCCTTTTAAGTTATTTAATTTTAATGTAATTTTATTTTCATTTAAGTATGATAACAAATAAATTTCATTCCATTCTGCATTCTTAGGTATTTTATTGATTGAACGGTAATATTAGGTTCGGAGATAAGTGCAAAAAATTAAAATATTAGAAATATTATATGTAATCAATTATAATATTAGCACTGCTTGTGTAAATATTTTTAATTCAATATGACAATTCATACTATTAATTAATAAATAAATTATTTTAGATGACTTTGAATAGAAATGAATTATGTATTCTTATTTGCTATTATTGGAAGCTCGGATTTTCTAATAGAGAAGCTGCAAAAGAAATATTTGATGCTGAAGGTTAATGGACCGTGTACGATATAACTGTATCTAATTGGTACAAAAGTTTCAAAACTTTTTATCTTAGTTTGGATGTAAAACCTTGTTGTGGTCGGCCATCGCAGTTAGATAATGATGACTTGATTAGCAATGTTGATTGTGAACCATCATCTAACAGTAGTGATTTGGAAGCAATGCTTAATGTACACCGAAAAACAGTATTAAGGTGCTTCCATCACTCCGATTATGCCTGTAAGATCCAAATGAGTTGATCGAAGCACAAGCCAATCGACGTTTCGAAATTGCCGCCACTTACCACAGAATCCTATGGACGATCGATTCCTGAAATGCATTATCACGTCTGATGAAAAATGAATTTACTTGATAAATCCAAACCAAAAAAGGCAATTGGTTCTAAGAAGTAAAACTCCTCCATCAGTCCCAGGGCAAAATCCGTTCGATAAGAAAGTAATTATGTGTTTGATGGAATTTCGAAGGTGTGCTTTATGTCGAACTTATTCCCCATGGCAGAAAATTAGATTACAATGTTTTTGTTTTACTAAATAATTTTTTATAAATTTAATTTTTCTGTAAGTGCTTCAGAACTTATGCTTCAACCTAATAATTAGTTTTCTTTGAACAATCGAAGATTCATCTTAATATATTGAAATAAACACTTGTGAAATCCATTAGAAATATACAAGGTTCGGTCAATAAGTAATGCACAATAATCTAAAATAAATCAAACGATGTAATTTATCAGTTTAATAATAATATTTTCTTATAAATTAATCTATGTTCTTTCATAATCTATAATCATAATTAATCCATTTATTTGAATTTTGTAGATATGGCGTCAGATACAAGCATACGATT
>JBBMKC010207931.1:0-23543 GCA_037834085.1 Bipalium vagum
CTTTACTGATTGTTTTGATTTGCACCACCTAAGATTTTGGAGTCAGGTTTAAATTTGATACCCTAAATATTGAACACAATAAAACTTTATTTTTTTAATACAGAAACATAATGATCGTTACACAATAAATCAATCTCAAATTTCAAAAATGTATTTAATAATTAATGAACAATATCAAAAGTAAAAAATTAATATAAAATCGAATCAAATGAAAAAAAATGAATCAAGTAAATAAATCGAATCAAATAAGTTGAATTCAATTATATCAAATTTGAATGTTAAAATGAAAAGAAAAGAAAAATAAAATACAAGCTCTTACAGCTTTTTTTCGTAGTTTTATTTATAATACTATTCAAATCAATGCTAAGGATTGTGCTCGGACTCCGAGTGAATTTGGGAACTAGAGGTTGTTGTCAAGAATCTGAACAGTACATAGAGGGACTAAACCCCAGTGTGCTTAAAGTAACTGCAATTGCTGTATATATTCTTTCTTTGTTTTTGCGTGAATAAATATTTTTAATTAATTAATATTTCTATTATCAATAATTTTTTTTAATTTTTACCTCTATTTTACCTACTTCTGATTGAGATTTTAAGACAATGGTGTTTTCTTGAGTGCTCTGGGACATTATTTGAGATAATACCATTGTTTCGTTAGTTGTACTTTGAATAAGACTTACGGGTTATTTATTTTGTTAAAAGGTGTTAATAATTAACGAAAAAACTACACTTGAGGGGATAACAGTTCAAGACAATGTTTTCGAAGTATTTTCTTTCTCTGAAAAAACTAAGAATTAACTTTTCAAAAAATTAATTTTTTAAAATATTTTTAAGTATACCATTAATTAAATTAAAAAAAATGTTAATTTGAATACTAAATTTTAGGTAGATCATTTTTAAATTGTAAAAATTGCATTTTTAGAAATCACAGGGTGACAAAAATAAGTAAATTAGAAAATTATATAACTTTTATTTAACTAGAAAGAATTTAAAGTTCAATTATTATTTGGTATTTATCAAAAATAAAAATTTAATTGAATATTTTGTAATTTGTTTATATATACATTATTCAATTAATCTTCATTTCATATGATATTTTCAAATATATATTTATATTATTGATATTGCTTAAAATTTGATCGTATTTATAATTTTTAAAGTTAAATTAACAAATTAACCAAAAAATTTATTTTCAAAATTTTAAGAATATCTCAAGTTTTAGTTTTAATATATAAATTGGCCAAAAATAATTTAATATTATAATTATGTAGTTAGTTATTTTTGTAAAAAAATAAAATTAAATGTGTTATAAAAACATCAAATAAAGAAAAAATTAAATCAATATTGTATGGCCTCTATCTCATCATCTCCTAGTCTTCGCCAACTTCGTAGAAGGTCCGTAAATGTAAATTCTGGTGTAAAAATGAAAATGTTTCTTCAACAAATTGGTCTGGAAAAACACTCCAAGCTGTTTCCGGAAAATAGTTCACTTGAACAAATTAGAGAATTATCATCAGAAATTCTTGAGAAAACATTGCAACCATTGTCACCAGGATCTAAATGCAAATTTATGACAGAATTAAGGAATCGGCATGATGATAAAGTATTAATTTGATTATTTCATTAGATTTTTTAAAATTTTAATTTTTTTTCAACAATTTTGTTATTATTTAATCTTTGGAGTTTCAAATTGATATTTTACAGAATAAAATACCTAAAATAAATCTTAAATATATTATTTGATAGATTTTATTGACTTATTCATTGAAGTAAAATTTATTTTTAAAGAACATGTTATACGAAAATGTAATTTAATGAAATTAAGTTATTATCAGAAATGATATGCTTTAATTCTTTTACTTAGATCTTGAAATAACTGAAATCAGTACTCATCTTCAGATTTATAATAGATTTAGATTTATAATTATTATTATTACTGTCATTTTATTCTTATTCTCATGTATAATTCTGAATGTATTACAAAATTGATTAGTTAAAAACGATTGTTTTCTGTCTGGAATCGATTTCCGTTCTGTAACAGTGATTGATTCGCGGAGTATCACCCATCTCCCCGTTATTTATAATCAATGAATACATTTTGTTGATTTAAAGTAGTTTTTCTGTAACCACCGACGTCCTTAGTATCTATACACTGACGAATTTATGGATTTCTATTATTATATTTATTGATTACTAGAAAAATAAAAGTCTTGAAAGCCATCAATATATTACCAACAAGTTTTGTACATTATAACCCTAAAAATAGACTGTAAAAAAATAAGACGACGTCAAAATTAAATTATCTGATCAATAAAAATGTATTATATTGATTTTGATAATAATATTATTAGTGATAGACTAGTGAGACATCTAAATGAACAATATTTCGTGCTCAAGTTCTCGTGCTCAATCAAACAAATTGAAAGGTTCAAACAACTCAGTTAATTTGATGGGCTAAGTTTAGAAATAGACAGCGTCCGACTCTATTATTAGTGACAATTGTTTTTCTCTCTGGGTTTGGATGAGTCTGTGTGTATGATGCGCATTTTAAAATTTGAGTAAATTCCATTAAAGCGAACGAGACGGTTCTGTTTTATAGTTTGTTTGCTTGCTTGGTTTTCTTTGAGGACGTTTGATATAAAAAGGAAATCATGTTAATAAGTTTTTCTTATAATCATTGATTTCATCTCGTTCTCACAATTTGCATTGCGATGCAAACCAGCCAGGTTAGGGAATCGTTGGATGTGATTGGTGAGACACTAAACTTGTCCTGAAGACTTTATCGTCAGATCAACCTGAGCATGTGCATTTTCGTCGATTCGTTTTCGTATTTTTGCATATTGCATGTTACACAGTCTCACCCAACATTGCTACTGCGCAAATTGACTTTTGTAATTACTCTAAATTAAGCCCAATCAATTTATTGTCTTCATTAATACTATTATCTTCTCCATATCTTTCGTTTTTTTATCGGATTTCTCTCGTTATGAAAGACAGTCAAACCGAAACCATTGTTCTCAACGATTTCAGACGTTGTTCCGTACCAGAAATCTCTGTCACCAAATATCCAGACCAAATTACCGTTTCAGAATGGAGTTTTATTCCCAAAATACATTTAGATTTTTATGTATGATTAATTGTGCCTGAAAAAAACCGTTTTCTGATCGATGATGAATGCTGTCAAGTGTGAAAATTGCTCATTGATTAAAAAATCTCGATTTACATATAAAAATAAAAATATTTCTTTAAAAAAAATCAATTCGGCATTTTATTCTCTTTTCCAGGACTCGTCAGACTTGAGTAACAAACGAGACATGAAAACTACCGGGAATTATTTACGGCCGGGTAATTCCAGTGGTAACGATAACCAATCCAGTCAACCGACTTCGTCGCGCAAATCAGTTGAGACAATTTCCAACCGTACCTTAAGTAGTCTGAGAAACCTACATCGAACGAGTAGCTTATCCATGGATAAAAGGCATCGACCGTTGTCATTGTCCATTTCTGCCAGTAACACACCGAATACCACTGCATCCAGTACTCCAATAACCAATCGTGCATATGCAGGCATTATCGCTGGCATGGATACAATTATAGGTACTTTTTAATTTTTATTTATTTCTTAGAAAAAACAGATTGTTTTTCGCTTTGTATATATTACAATAATATTTTGAACAAAAAATCAATATCACTAAACAATGTTAATTTATCTCTAATTGCTTTTATTTTAAAAAAGTATCAAACTTTTAATCGATTTATATGAGTTATTTTTGATTATTTTTTTCACAAAAATAACATATTTTTATCTATTGTAATATATTATTTATTTTTTATTTAAAATTTAATGTTTTTAAAAATCAACAATGTTACACCTTTGCATCGATTTATATAATTTATCTTTAATTATATTTTTTCACAAAAATAAAAATAAAATTACATATTTATCGATGCATTTATCAAATTTATTTATTCTCTTTTGATAATATTCTTCCAAAATATTAATAACAGAAAGAATTCTTATCGATTTTAATTTATTAATTGTACATAAAATTTTGTTTTCTACAATGTTCCGAAAACATGGAGATGTTTTTCTGAATATGTACCTTGAGAATATTTCTTTGTTCACCAGCAGCAGCTCGAGAATTTCCTGGGCACAAAAAATTGTACACTTGTCTTGCCGTTCTATTAATTGTTTCTTGCTCTTCTATTTGTTTGTGGTTGTGTGATATTTTAAGTTAATAGATCAAGTAATTATCTTCAACAACGACAATAACAGAAACACAGCATCTTTCTCAATCGATTCTTTAAATTCGTTTTTTTCGAGAGGAAACCACTTAGAATAGGGACGAAATCACTCTAATTTCCCGTTTGAATAGATAATTTATGTCAAGTAGCAATTCGTAGAGAATTATGACGGTTTTCAGTTTTTCACTGACCATTTTCTTTTTTTCTATGTATAAAGCACAATTGTGATCATTGCAGATCAAAAATCAAAACAAAAAACAACCAATTCTTTTTCAGTTCTCAAATACAATATCGATCTCATTTCAATTAACTTTTGTTGTCATTCATTCGATTTTTTCATTTATAAAAGAGTCCACTGACGTGGAAATATTTTCACTAAAACTTTGGCTCCAAAACAAAACGAAAGGAAATCTTTGTCTATATTTTATTTGTTAATTATATAAAATATTTCCCGTTTTTCTTTGCAAACAGCTTCTTTATCTTGATCGGGAAAATAACGATTATCTCGGGGATTAGTTTTTCTTCAATTTCATTTTATACACATACCAGAAATTATTGATGATTCCGAACAATTTTAGACAATATAGAATAAGTGCCACTTTCTTAAACAGATTTAGATTTTCTGTTAATTATACTTTTAAATAAAACTACAGTAATTTTTCATCGAAAACGAAAATCCCAACTTTCTCTTACAGCTGAATTTCTCATTGATTTCATTTTTAATTATTTATTTTCTGAGACAGGAAAAATACTTTACTGAAAATTATTAAAAGTTCCATCGATGCGTAGAATGAAGCATTTATATTTCAATGGAGAATCGCAGACGACATTTATTTTAATATTATTCTCATATAATTATAATCATATATAAATCGTTTACTCTCGAAAAAATCAATATTTAGCTAAAAAATGTTTTCTTTTTTTAAAAAGAAAATTCCACCGAATTTCATTTATCGTTTATCGTCATTTTCAACATTAATGAAGCCTTCAAACAACGCACGATGTGATTTTTTTACAATTTTTTAAAAAATTAAAATCCTTTTTCGATAACATGATAAAATCCGAAAATGAGATCTCCGTAATTTATCTATATTTTTTGAATAAAATTCACAATAAAATTGAAAATCAATAATTTATCAAATTTTATAAGATGTCAAAAATATTTTGAACAAATAATTTTAAGATTTAGTGTTATATATAAATTTGATTATAATTGAAAAGATTTGTCTGAAATTTTCTGTCATTTTAATCTATTTTTCCCTTATTGATTTTATAAAGCTAAATGAAATTTCTATTTTTAGCGGGATTGTTATAATTGCTGACAATTAATTTTTAAGTCCCTCTTAATAATCAGTTCTAATGAGTTCTAAAAATTGTCAAAAAATGATTCAGAAATTTTGAATAAATTTAACCAGTGCTCAAAATCGATCAAGAATGCTAAATTATTGGTTTACGGTACACCAACGAAACTTGGTGTTTGTCACGGAGATCTTAGTTTTTCTGATTATTCGATTACTGAGAGATCATCAAAGATGCCTTCGTGCTCGTCTCGACTGAACAATTTTCGGAACAAATTTTTAATTAGAATCTTTTCTTAGAAACACTTTGTCCAATAATTAATTGTAACTGAGTCCGACATACTCAGTCGTTTTTATATTGAAGACTAATTTTGCTAATTATAATATTTCACGATCGCAATTTAAGAAATTCAATGAGAAAGATGTTATTATTTAATATTATTATTTTTCTTATTTCTTATATAAATTATTTTTGAAATATCGTTATTTATTTAAATATTCGATGTGTATTTACAGTGTGATTTAACAATAAAGAGTATCAAAATTTTCTCCACTTTAATATAGTTACTTATAAATGTCTCATTTGACTATTATAAAATCAATGAATAACTTGATGGATGAGTATAATACCAATATTTCTTATTTCTTATTTTTTTTCTAATTATTTTGGCCTGGACTTCTTTGCTGGTGACATTAACTGTGATAGAATCGGATATCTATCTATTCAATGAGGGATAAATATCATTTTTTCAAAAATCTAATTTGAAGTGTCAAATATCAGTTTATAAAAGATATCTAAAAAAGTTAATTATTGATTTTATATATTATTTTTTTGTAAGTTTCTCAGTTCAATGAAAATATAAATCAAATGGACATTTAATTTTATCGATTATTAATTTGTTAATTTTTTCTTTGTGAAACTTTAAAAAGTTCTCCAAATTTTGTTTAGTCTTTTCTTTTAAAGACTAACCTAAGGTCTTCAATTTAACTTTTATATCACTGACGCTTTGATATTAAGAAAAACTCTGGGTTTTAATTGAATTAAAATGAAAAATATTTTTTCTTTTTCGGTATTGATTTTTATTTATTTAGGATAGTTTTTGGCCTTGTTTTTTGATATCATTGTCACTATTAAATGAACTAATTCAAGTTTAACAAGCTTTTCTTTCATTACATCGGGTCCAATGCGAAATTTGTAAATGTCATAAAGTAACAACCAATTTAACGTTTTCCTTACATTTTCAATTAAAGGATGGATTTTAAAATTTACGCAAATAATATTTTTCTAATGATGAAATATTTTTTCAATATTTATTATTTTTAATATTAAATTAAAATAAAAATTCGATATCAAAAACAAATTCAACAGAATTTTCAACAGTCTTCCTTGAAATGTCATTTATTCTTTAGCGGTTGACATGGAAAATTGAAACTTCTTGTCTATTAATTGTAACACTCATAATTAGTAAATTTATTGGATGGTTATGATCATCTCATTGCAATTTTCATTTAATCAATATTTTCGAAATGATTTTATTTCGAAGTATAGAGAAGACTACTTAAGAAAAATAAAATTTTAATTCCTATAATCAATAGGCAGTGTAAATGTGGATAATCTTAACAATAAATATACATATATAAAACATAAATGTGTCATTCAACTCAGGTTAAGATAAGTGACCAAAATATTGGAGACAAAGTTTAAAAATGTGAATTATGGACAATTGTAATTGATTTGATCACATTGTGTAATCAAAAAGATATTGCAAGTCTATAATAACTTCCTTCATTGACCTATGGTTTTATCAATAAACATCAATGATTTTCGACAGCCATCCATCAGTGATTTGTTTTCGTGCTTGTTTTCATCTAACTATTGTTAATGGATTTGTAAGTCAATAGGAATAATTTTAAAGTTTAATGAATTAATTTTAATAAAAAAGTAAAATCGACCACATGTTTCATATGCGTCTTTCCTTTTAAAATTTTTAAAATTCTCCATTAATTAGATATCTTTATTTGGCTATGGTGCTAAGTCGTGCAGAGAAAAATAACGAAAGATATTGATTATTTAAAATTAAAATTCTTTTAACTGTCTTGATTATAAAATCATCCTTCCAGAAGAACAAGTTCTTATTGATTTTTGACTAAGCAGATATGTACTTCTTATAAACTCTCTGCAGAATAAAATCACTGGTAAAATGCTTATCACTTCTTAATGAACTTTCAACCTTGTTTTATTTGAAGAATGCCGAAAATAATGACTCTATTTGTGTGCCTGTCCTTTTGATGTTTTCTAAAAAAATTTCGAAAAACTTTCAGCAGTAAAACGAAAAGTTATCATTTGAATTTTATCAGAAAGAGTGATACAATTTCAAAATTTACTACTTTAGGTACCTAAAATCGCGAAATCAATTGTAGAGGTTTCTGAGGTTTACACTTCAACAAAGTGATTTTCACTTAAATATTTTAATTGATTTTTGAGCAAAATCTTTTCATTTTTTGTTTACATTTTAATTTACATTTTTGTGTAACCAGAAGACAACTTTCAAAATCAACATTCGAATGTGTCCTTATTTTGTTTTGAATCTTAGTATCATTTTTTGCATTTTGTGTCCATTCTATTCCTTATAAAATCAAAAATAGTTTGTTTAATCTATAATTTTCAGGTCATTCAGAAACCAGCAATCTGGTTCGGATCAAACAGTCGACATACGGACAATCGGTTCCAAATCTTTCAAGCAGTCATGTAAGTGATATTTATCGATTTCCTTTTCGTAAAATAATCTCAATCAATAATCAAGTGAAATCTTTATATTGTGAAAAAATAAATCGTAATTGATTCTATTGAAAGCGGTGTTTAAACTCAAATATCACAATCGAATTTTTGTCATCATTTTATAGAGAATAATAATTGATTATTATCGTGCTCGAAACGATATTTGACTTTTGACACTAGGAGTCTTCACTTCCTCATTTGGGGTTCATTAAGATTGCCAATTGAAGATCATTATTACCGAGGGCGAAGTGCCAATGGAAATAAAACACGTAATAATTCAATTAAGCCTTTCCATTTTCATATGCCAAAAATCGACTTTCAAAGAATATCTGGTTCTGTCATCAGCAATTGAGATTTATTTATAATTTGGAGGAAATATTTCTGGAATTATTTTTTGGCATGTTTCAAATCTCCAATTAAATAATAAATCTTTTTTGTCGATCAATGGATTAAATTCTCCTTTTCTTTTCTTTAAAATCATGAAGTCCGTATTTTTCTCAATCAATTTTTAATAAAGTGGGTGAAGGAAGTCCGGAACTACGTAATCAAGAACCATTTTCTCCCCTTTCGGCAGTTGAAGATGAAATTAATTTAATTATTATTTCAATTTATTATTAATAATACATTATCTCAGTTACACACAAGAAAATAAATGTATTGATGTTAATTATTGTCGAATATTTCCTTTAACATTTTCCTAATGCATTAAATAAATGATTTTAAGAAAATTTAATTTAATTTAACTATATAATGATAATAAAAATATATAAAAAAATAATAATTTTAATAATTTGTAACAAATATCGTTAAATATATTAATTTTTTTTAAAAATGTTTGTGCTATAATATTAAATGTACAGTATTCATATATTTATTGATTTTTGTGTTGTATTAGAGTGATATTATTTAAAGGTCACATCTATCCCATTAATATCAGAACCCAAGAAAGGCACTCTGCAGAAGTTTTACAAAATTATATTAATAAAAAAATAGATTGTGAACATCATGGTTTTTTTAACATTATTACGTATTATGTCTACGCAAGTTATAAATTTAATGTTGTTTACAAACAAAGCTTATCAATGATATTTTACTGATCCCATTAGTTTTGTATTACGTTCTTGACATTTGCAATCAATTAATATTAATAATGTGACTATATTGTGCTTTGATTCATTGTTTTTTAATAAAATACTTAATTGATATTTTTTCAGATATTTTGTTTTATTATATTATTTTGTTTTGTAATTAATTTCTTCTATGGTATTCATGAAAACCTAGATACATAAAATAAAAAATCAATATATATGTAAAAAAAAACAAACCATTCAACAACATCGTAATTTCATTACTTATCAATTTTCTAGTGATTTTTAAAAGGAAAATTAAGTACGAAGGATTGTGAAATAAAATATTACTAAAATCAAAGTCAATTGAGTACCATGATCGAAGTAAAATGAATAAGTTCTCTGAATAACAATTAGTCATACAAAATGAAAATGCTACGCGCAGTGTTTATAATTATGATTATTTTCGGGAATAATTATTTTCCATTTTCCCCCAATAGTTGTTTGTCATAAATTCTCAGAAAACATGCCTCAGAGCACCACATGAACACATTTATTTTTCATACAAATTAATTATGATATGAGTAGACTGCCACTGAAAGAGAAATACAATCTAATTTTTGTATAACTAGTTTCTAAACTGCATGCGATAAGCCGAGATAGAGAAAGCATTCCTTGCCTTGCTTATTTGTTGTCTTATTTTGTTGTTTGCTCTGGTCGCCGTTGGGTGACAATAATCGTGGATGCATGATAAGATCTACATCTCAAAAATATTGCCTATTTCTTGACAAAAGAAACTTCGTTCAATGAAATCAACACAAAACGTAACTGCTGCAAACACAACACTGATAACATAAACCCAATTATTTCAAGACAAGCCCCATAAGCAGATTCGCTTTCTATATTACTTGCCTCCTCCCATCATCGCCCATATATGAATAACTTTGCAACCAATAAGATTTCTTGTATCAATTGAAGATTTACAGTTGGTCGATTTCCGATTCAATTGTCGACAGATCGATGTAAAAGAATCATAATTGAACAGTGAAGTATTTATTATCATTTACAATTTCTTTTATTTCATCGCCCGTGCAATATTATATCGATATATCTTAATTCGAGCAAACTATATCATGTGTTGACATTTATTGAAAAAATCTATCGTTTTCTTCACATGACAAGGAAGTCAGTAATCAGCAGTATTCCGTCCCATATGTTCGATCGGTTCAGTCTTTATTACCGATCAAAAAATCTCGGTATTTTTCTGACCTAATAGCAGCCCATGATTCTGTTGGTGATTTTAAAAATCTGTTTCGATAAAATTTGTCATTTTCATTCTTTGCTCAAATGGTTATTGTTCTTTCACATACCATTTTATAATCAAAGTTCAAAATTTGGCACTTGTCTTTACTCTCAAATGCAAGCTCGTCATTTATATAATTGGCTCAACGATATTGATTATATAGATCATCATACACTACCTGATACTGTAACAGTAGCTACAAAAGTCGATGCAGCCATTCAAACTGATTCCAACAATCGTTGTGGAAAATGTCATTGTCGTCACAAAATTCGTAGTCGTTTACAGCTGCATGAATCTGTGAAAAAGAAGACATCTAAATCAATTAGTGAAACGGAAAAACATGAAAATTATAAAAAACATGTAAAATTTGATAATAGTATCTATACTCAAATGTTTGACAATGTTCTTGCTAAATATAACCGTGATGTTCTTAGCCACCAAGAGGAGTTGATAAATTCTGCATTCCCAAAAAGTCAAAGCTATACCGAAGATTTGGTTCAGATAAATGAACTTCAAGAGAAAGATCACGTTGATATTCAAAATGATTCAAAATCTTCGGAAACTGCTGATCAAGTCGATAGTGAAATATGTTCAAGAAAAATTACGAGAAGTAAAAGTGACACGAAAATATTATCGATTTGGTGGTCACATATTGCAAAGTATAAGGTTAATTTACGAAATAATGATTTTTTTCCATTTCACCAGTAGTGAAGAAAAAGGGAGCACTTGTTATTAAAAATTTTTCGTTTAGTTTCTCTTATTTCGCCACATATCGCATTACTGAACTTTTAAATACTGTAAATATTTGCGAGTTGTTGAAGTAGATCTCAAGGGATGGTTTCATTTCAAACAGCCTTTAGAGAATAGCTGCTTTTAGAAAATTTTATTCCATTACAATCAAAAGTTGACAGATTAATGAGTTTATTTCCCAAATTGGCTTATTAATTATCGACATTTTGAGCTTTATACACATAATTAATAATTATTTTATACAATACCACAAAGTTTTTCATTTTAATATTGATCAAAATGATTGAAATGTTTAAACGCAAAATTGAAGAATATTTCGAAATCTTTATTATTGATAGTATAATCAGTTTTTGTGGAACACGATATTACCTTTTTGTTCTCGTTCATATTTTGATAAAGAAAATTATAAAATAATTCTCTATTAAAAATTCCCTTGCTCCCACAAACATATTCTAAAGATATTTAGATTAAGTGGTATGAGCCTAGAAATTATTTTGTTTTCACCATGTAGAGAAGAAATATCGATTTAATAAAAACACCATTTTAAAATTAAGAAAGTTATTATATAAGGTTCGTATTAAAATAATTCAACTTTAAATTTTTTTGAACATTAACAAGTCAAATTTAATGATTATTTTATTATTTGACTTAAATTTAACATTCAGTGTACTTTTATGGATTCTAAGAAATATTTCTGTGATATAAAATGACAATGAAAAGTTACAAAAATTTCAAATTTCATTGCAAAACTTTCATCAGAAGATAACAAACAATATAGTAACAGGCACTCTCTAAATCTGTAAAATGCCAAAATTGTAAGAAAAAATTATTTTTCTTGGAAAATTCCATACCGAAAACATTTATAAAGTTTACGAAAAATGTAAAAAATCCAGCTTAAAACAATCTTTTATAATTTCTTTTATAAGTGTTGTCAAAATAAAAAATAAAATATTGATATTATTTTATAAAATGATTAATTTATTTTTCGATTTTTTTCGGTCTTCTAGTTTTGTAAAAGATGAATATTTTTATATGTATTATTTAATATTCCAACTATTCTTATTCTTATTCTTATTATTTCTTTTTCATTTTTGTTTTTTTCATTATTTATTATTATTATTATTATTATTATTATTATTATTATTATTATTATTATTATAATTATTATTATTTTCATTAATTTGTTTTAATTAACGAAATTCAATAATTGATTTTGACAAAGATTTCATAAAGAATTGATTTTTTTGATTGATTTGATAATAGTAATTAATAATAATAATAATAATAATAATAATAATAATAATAATAATAATAATAATAATAATAATAATAATAATAATAATAGAAAACTGAGTATTTTATTTAATTTTAAAAAAATCGATGAAAAGGTGCTTAAAAATTTCTCTACAAAACAGATTTTTTATACCTTTATTATTATTAATTGTCTTAAATGAAAGATTTATAAAAAATGGATATATAAAAAAATTTTCATCTTGAGAGAAAACCTAATTTTTTTGTCGAAGATAACTGAATAATTCTCTGTGGAAAAAATTAGTAGCCATTTTTCCATTATGTCACTGATTCATCAATAATTTCACAGTTTTAACCAGATCGATAATCATTTGCAGAAATATAATTGGCAATTTTTTATCTGATCAAATTGTGAGTTGTTCTTGCGTCTTCTGCGAGATTATTGCGTTGTTCATTAATCTGGGAGATATGGATTATATTCGTGGGCTGTTAGTTAATTATGTCTTATCATACCGTCTATTGGCAGGAAATTTCTAATATTATTATTCCTTTCTTGATTGTTCTCGTCAACGCATAATAATTAAATAATACATACCAACTTTATTCTCAGAATCGATTGAGTTTCCTTAGGTTACAACGATAAACTATTTCACTTTTTCAGAATTGTTTGATTTATAAGCCAAGACTGTTAATAATGTCAATAATTATTTTTTCCTAACTCAAATTCTTTTTGAGTTCGGCTATCAACAATTCCTCTAATGTACCACTGATAGACTATTCTTTTGGAATTTGAAAACAAACTTTTGCCTAATTCTGGAACATAAAATTTATTTTTCACTAATTTCATTCATTTGTTAAATTTATATTTGAAACACAATATTAAATAAAATTATTTAGCTTTTACACTTAGTATATTTACTAATTCTTAATGTTTCCACAATATTGATTATAAAAAATTCCATTTATTTTTGTAGAAAGATCTTACCTTTAAAGATAGTACTGTCACTTCTCGACCAAGGCTGTCTTCAAATATATCTCGAGTGAGCTCTCATGGGCGCAGAAATCTTTTATTCTTGGGTTCCAATCATCCATTGCCAACAGCAAATTCAAGCACAATCAAAACAATAACTGTTGGGGATTCAAAGGATATAAAAACTGGTAATATAATAATAATAATAAAAATTATTATAATTATAATAATAATAAATAAATAAATAAAATAATAATAACAAAATAAAATCTCATTCTTATTTTGAAATATTTTAAAAAATATAAATTTTCTTAACACAAATAATTATAATTATAAATAAAAAATATAATTTTCTCTTAATTAATAATAAAAAGAATATTAAAAATTAGAACGATATTTCAAAACCAATTTCACTTTCATTAGCATAAAATTGAGATTAATCATTATTGGCAAATTTATTGATTATTCTGTAAGAAAGATGGCAATAAATAAACTTTGATTCATTGACTACTCTTCCTATATATGAAAGGATACTAATCAATACACTTGTCTGTTATGACTGGCCAATTTCTGTTAAAATTATGAAAATTATTAATTTGCTGGAGGCATAATTTCTAAAAGTGGCTCAAATTATATAATTATACATATTTAACATTCAATTCTTCCATTTTTCTCAACATTATTTGTGTTCACAGAAAATTTGTTTATTTACCAAATTAATAAGATCAATATAGTACGATGGCCGATAGAAAATATATTGGAGACATATTTTACAGCCAATGAACTCAAGGTGCTAAGTGTTATTGTTTCCCGGGTTTGAACGACAAATATATTATAAATAATAGACATAGTTTTTTGTTCCAGTTTATTGAAATACCCAAGTATTATTGTTATAATCTCTTTTCCATAAGAAAGAAAATCATTTGCCACATTGGAGACATTCTTTTCACAGGATATCCGTGCATTAAAAATCAATTGGATAATGAGTTAAAGTCCACTCAATTTTAATTTTCATATTATATTATTATAAGACTATTAATATATAGTCTATACGTAAAACTTAACTTTTTTGCTATTTAATTATTGATTATTATTTGAATTTCAGTAGCTCAATTTTATTTTGAACAACCAATTTCTTTTTATTATGATAATATTTGACGAAATTTTATTCTTAATAATAAGAAATTATATCACAAAATTTAAATGTAATCTTTGACTCTTCGAGTTTATGGGTTCTTCGTTAAATGTCACATTTTTCGAAAAAATTATGCCAAATTTTAATACTATTAGAACACACGTAAAGTTAAGTCAACGAAAATCTTGAAAAAAAATTTACTTTCTTTTCTCCTTTAATATTTATGGTTGTTTTTGCAAAATTATGAAGTATTTATCACTGACGTTATCGATCAAGATTGATTTTAAGTCATTCGCTTTTGCCTTAATTAAGAATAATTAATTAAAATTTTAAAATCTGAACATCTTTTACCCTTTTTTAATTTATTTTAAATTAACAAGTAATATTTAATATGATCGAATTGATAACATCCAGTATTCAGAGTATAAAAAATGTCAGTAATTTCTCAAGATACTTTTATAATAATTTTAAAAATTGTATAAATTAAAATAATAATAATAATACTAATAATACTAATAATAATAATAATTAATAATAATAATAATAATAATAATAATAATAATTATTATTGTTCATTTAATATTACTGTGAACCTGTAAGTAAAAAATTTAATGAAGTTTATGAAAAGCTGTTTATCAGTTTTTTGTAAAATTTTATTGATTCTTGTTCACAAAAAATAACAGATTTGATCTAAAATACAATTCTTTTATTGTTCACAAACAATTATTGTTGGAAACAATTCTGAAAATATTACCGTAAAAGTTACATAATTTGTGGTATCATATTTGTAACTTCAATGTTACCGGTATATTTTCTATATTTTAATACTACTACTACTACTACTAGTAGTAGTACATTAGTACATTTAGTACATTAGTACATTTTTGCACCTTCAAATTTATGCAATTTTATGCAACTTTTCATGTATTACTAAATTTTTTGTAATATATTTTGAAAAATTACTTGTGTTACAGAAAACCATATTTTAAATTTAAAAATCTAAGAAAAACTTTTCTGTAGATAAGCTCACAGAACAAAACCATTTTAAATTTATAAAAAATTAATGGGATATATATATCAGCTAAAATTTTCATTTATCAAATGATTTTAAAAATAATTTGTTTTTATTTCAAAAAATTAATTGAATTATCTTAATTAATTTAATGATTTAAATGTTCTTGTAATTAATTTCGAGTAAAAAATTTACAATTTCATTAATGCATTTTCTGCAATATCTCAAATTGCAAAAACAAAACGAACTCTAATAGCAATTTTTATATTATCAATGGAGATAATTTTTTGTACATTTTCTAATAATCATTTGATTTTTTGTGATAAATTTGAGGATGTAATTATAAAAAGGACTCCTGTTTTCTATGGGAAATAACCTAAAAAAATTTTTCAATTCACTGAAAGGAAAATAATATTTTCTTTCATGTTTCTTTAAACAAAAATTTTCTGTCAAGATGGAACGAAGAATTATTGATAAAAATGTTTGATAATTTTTTTTTAATGAAAATAGTCAACTGAGTAAAGTGAGAGTATACAGGATTGATAAATCAACGTTTTTATGAAATTATAAGAATTACGTTTTGTGTGGATAACTTTTCAAATCGTCATAGAAATGTAAGAACGGAGTCTGGTATTATAATTAGGACAGTAAAGTAACCACTAACCATTGTAATTCAATAAATCAATCAATAACTTCAGACAAGGGTTTTTTAAAGTGACATTTAACGTAAACAAACGAAAATCTTTCAGACCAATATTTATTTACATGAATATTGACAAAATAAATTTTTTCGAAAATAATAATAACAGTCAGAGAATAGTGAAAATTGTATTTGATTAAAATATTTTTTGACTTCATTTATCATTGGGGGCTAGACAGAAATTAAATTAAATTCATCGAAATGACATCAACCGAGAAAAATAATATTTTCTCTTTTCTTTTTCGTATCTAAAAACCAAATCGCAAAGCCCTCTTTTTGGTCCAAAAGAAAATAACTTATTTTTCGTCCAATGTAAAGCACAAAAATATCGAGTTTATTAATATTTAAAAAATTATTGAATTAAAAATATCGATTATTATTAATATTATAAATATTCGAATTTTGATTCAATTATGATATTATTTTATTTTTCCTCCGATGTTAAAATGGTGAACTATTAATTAAAAATCGATATTAAAGGAACATCTGTTTTAATTGCAGATAACTTGTAATCAAATTCAAATGCTAATTTCCTCTGTTTTGCAATATTGCGATATTAATTTTTCCTGGCGACCTTTGACTTGAGCACGGTAAAAATATCTGTTATTGCCTTCCATTGAGCGGCTCGTGTTTTGAGCATTTGAATTGTGAACGGTTGTTTTTTGTTTTGTTCGATAGTCGGATGGATGTAGGAATTTTTCCGGATGGATTGTATTATGTGGTTATAATGGGTTTGAGAATAATAAAACTGAAACTCTGTATTTAATTAACGAACCAAGTAATGTTTCGATCAGTTAAAGTCACAATGCAATCATAATTGTCCATTAGCACGGAGCATCAATCATAGTACAGCACGTTCCGGTTGAGCTTTATATTGATTAATTATTAAAGCTCATCTTCGTTTGAAACTGTGTCTGTTTGTGTGGTGGATGTTGGTGGTTGTTGGTGGTGTCTGTATGTTTATGATTGTTGTCTGTGTCTGGTTATTATTAATTGTGTTGCTGTAACGCTGATAAACGATATTGGGACTGTGTGTCCTGTTGTATATGTACGTGTATTTGTGTTTGCATAATGCTCACCGTTCTCCATCAACCCTATTGGCTGGTTTGCTCACAGCTATTTCAATTAATACAGACAAAATTCATACATTGAAAATGAATCCAGTCGTTCCTTTTCATTGCTCTGCTGCTGCGACACCTGAAATCGTTTACTCACATGAACGAACCGTGTTCTGCAACCGTTTATGTCATCTTAAACGGTTAGCGTCTATTGAAAATCGAAAGCCAAGGTTCCGCAGAACTTTGTCTGTCAAAGTCCAGGACAATGTTAATAATAAGTCTGGAAAATATTCGTTGTACGATTTTGGCTGTGTTTCTTGTATGAGGAATTTTGTTGATCTATAAATGTTATTAAATTGACTATTTGCTTATCTTTATTGATTTAAAAATGTTTCGTCAAATTGAGGAAAGACCATTTTCTGATAAATGATCGTTTCATTCAGGGAGCCCAACAAATTCAGGTCGACTTATGTCTTTTGGAACTGGCATTAATGTTCGAGCTGAGAACAAAAGGTATATTATTTTTTACATATGTTGATTATCTTGTATATTATGCATTTTTATTAATAAAGCTATTAATAGATCATATATTTCTATTAACTTTATGTATTTATATTTATACATTTTTTATTATTGATTATTCTTCTTCCCGCATTTTTTATAAATTAATAACTAAGATTGATATAAAAAGCTAGTTTATTATACCATTATTAATTAATAATAATTCAACGTATTAATAAGAATTAAAAAATCAATAATGAAACTACTGGTTATTATTTATTTTGATATAGAGATTATTTATTGTATTAATATTTAAAAACGACTATTATTTTATTGCATTAAAATTTTAATTTATTCATTTTTAATAACAAAAAAATTTTAAAATAATTTGATATTATTTTAATCGATTTTTAATTTAATTTAATATTAATTTTTATTTAACTGATAAATATAAGTAATTTTGTATCATTAATATTATTGGTATTTAAAATTATTATTATTGTATTGTTAATTTAATATTAAATAACTCTGTAAAATTTTATTGATTCTTTTTCATAAATATTAAAATGTATTTCGATAAATTAATTTTTTATAAAACTCTTATTGTTATTTTCAAGTTGAAAATTTTAAGATTTACTTGTTTTAAAAATACAAGACACAAGTCCGGGAATTAGGATTGTTTTTATATATTGATTGAAAAAATGAAAGCACTCTGCAATCTGTGTAATTAATAAAGATGAATATCATCGCAGAATGTCATCAAGGTGATTATTAATCAATTCAAATGGATTTTATCATATTTTGATATCACATCCAAACGTGCATTAACCATAACATTAACAGGCTTATTTAATTGTTTCCATAATTGTTCAAACTGTCTTCTACCGTTGGACACACTTTTTTCTTTAATTAGTCCATCAAACCATCGTACTTGCAGAGAATAATTTCATTGGTATTTATGCTTTTTAAACTGGAATTAATTTTCTGCAACAATTGATGTGAAAATTGTATTTTACACTTATAGACGAACCATGCATTAAGTGTTCATATTTTTTTAAAAAGAAAATTGCATAATGCTATGTTTAGACAAAAATTTAAGTTTGCTTGGTCCAAAAATATTGTTTGTTTATGATTAAAGTGCGAGTTAATTTAATGGTTGTACTGTGGAATCGATTTGATAAGAGAGACGATTTATCGTTTATCTTAAAAGTCTGAAATGACATATTTCGTCTCATGGTTTTATTTTTCATTACCTAGAAGTATATAGAAGTATATTGATTTAGTGAATCAATAGTGATTGATAAAAAATAAATTTTTTTAATTGGTCATTAAAAATGAGAGAACTTTAATGGAACATTTTCAATTTTTATTTATTATGTCTTGAAAAAGGGTAAAGTAAATAATATTTTTACTTAGTGATTAGACATTTTATAATTAGAGTATTATGAATTTTTTTGGTCAGTGAAATCTTTGGTACTCAAAAGTGCTTGCATCAGTATTAAGTTAATCATTGTTTTCATTTCATATTTCTGAATCATTAAAATAGGATAATTATTGCTTGTCGAGTGTTAAGATAGTTGCTTTATTAGATATTTTTAAAATGTATTATTTTAATAAAAATATTTTTAAAAATGTTTCGTTCAGTTTATATATAAATTATGTTATTATTTTTAATTATTTATTTGTTCATTTATTTATTTTAATGTTAATTATTTTTATTATTGACTTATTATATTTTATTAAGGAAATAAATATATTTATGATATCTGATTTATTTTTAACATTTTTTTCAAATTATTTTTAAAAATCAAATATAATTTTTTTAAGAAAATTTTTTTCGAATTTCAAGGATTAATTCTTCCACTCTACTGATTATAATATTTGTGATACTTCATTTAAATTTAGTATTAATTAATTCTCTATTTAGTTCTGAAGATTATAATCGATCCTCTTTTGTCATTATTATTGATTGTATTCATAATTAATTTTTATAATTTTTTATATAATTATTTAATTATCGATTTATTTTATTAACGACATTTCTTAATTATTATTTATAATATTTTTCAAATTTCAATCATTTCATAATTAAACATAGTTTTAAAGCGTTTCAATTAACTAATCTAATTTCCATTTTTTTATAAATGAATTGATGTTTCTGTTTAATTTCTTTTTATTATCGATTTTATTAGAGTTAAGTTGACTAGTAGAAAAATATAAAAAAATAGTAACTAAATGAGATTAACAAATGAACTAGTACTGATAGAATCAATAAAATTGTAATCATATTGAGTAATATTTTAAGAAAAGTTTTGTGCTTCTTTATATTTAAAGTACAGTAAGAAATAATTTAAATGATTTTCGTTTTTTAATTTCTTAAACCATTAAATTTTTTTTTCATATAAATCGATACAGTTTCGTAAATATAATAATAATAATTATTATTTTTGTTTAACTTTAAACTGAAATATCAATATCTAAATTAATTATTCGCATTAATATCTTACTGATTTTATTATTATTATTTGTTCTTCACAGTAACACTAGTAAAAAGCATTATATTATTTATCATTCTTCCTGATTATCACTTGTTTCTGTGTTTAATTTGTGAATTTATAATTTAATTTCTTTGGTTGTAGAGTCAGCGACACCCGTCGATGGTCCTTGGCTTCACTTCCATCATCTGGTTATGGTACCCTGACTCCAACAAGCAGCAATTTATCGGTAAGTTCAACGTGTTTGGTGTAAGTTTTTCAAGGTTGTCACTGATTTCCTATTTTGCTGTCGTCATATTTTCTGAACACGTGACAATAACTGGATCTCAGGCATACTTACTGTCTGGCCATTTCATTTGTGTCCATATTCGTATCTGTGGGAGTGCGTCAGTGTGTGAGTGAGGGTGTGGATGTATGAGGAAGCTGTCTGTGCCTCTCTTTCTCTCTCTCACTCTGTGTTGTTTACAACTGAGAGACAGGTTAACAGATGATGCTGATCGGAGATGATGTTGACAGAATTTGCATTCCGATCTACGATTAACATTTTGATAAAATTTCAAAACTGCTTCCATAAAATTAGCTTTAAAAATTTGTGGTGAATGACATTCGATTTATCATTATTCATCATCGTCAGTATATTATATAAATTATAATTATGATTGTTATGAACTCAACAATAAACATAATAAAAGCCTTGTAAATGACGAGTTCTAAACTCTTCTAACAATAATTGATCCAATTTGTAAAAAAATTCAAAAACAAATTTTTAAATTCAGGGCAGTCCATTGATAATTTATAAAATAGTTTTAAAAATATATTATTATTATTATTATATTACTGATTCTATTATTATCTATTTTTGTTATAGCTATTGTTGTTTATGGATATTATTATTAAAAAGTCTCCATTAATTAATGTATTTTCACAAGTATCCATTTCATATTCATTTACAACTGAAAGTTTAGTTTACAATTTATCGATTATAATGATGTAAATATTTTGGAACTTAAAAATTCATTGATTTACGAGGATGTGACTGATTATATTTTGTGGAAGACATATTCTCACCAGAAGGAAAACCTTTCTTAACTCTGTTGACTTACACTGTAGTTCCGTTATTCTGACCGGACGAGGTGACCTTTGGATTTTTTACTCAATTTTATAATTGATTAAAATCTAATTCTACTGATTTGTATTGATAATGTTATTATTTTAAATGATTTTAAGGAAATCAATATATGGAATTTTTTAAAAAATATTTTAATTTTTGTTTCTTGCAATACATTTGGGACATTTACCGCCGATCTAGGAACTTTAAAATGAGAAATGAGATAAGAATAAATTTTTGTTGAAACAATTTTTTCAAAATTTTCCCTATTCCATTAGTGGCTGCTGTTATTGTGGTTGTTGAAACACTTTCTCTGTTTGGAAAAGTTTTAATACAAGTCCAATATCAACGAGTCCGGATCAATTTATAATGAAATATTTTTTCGGAAAATATTATTTTTCTCCCAGGTCTTATAAAGACGATTTTTCAATTAAGATGAGAGAGAAAGATTGAAAGATTGAGAAAACATGATTTAAAACATTTATGTTATCGCATAATTGATTTTACTCATTAATTTTTTTCGGTTTTATTACAGGTTTTAACAATATCTCAACGAATCATTTAAAAAATACGCTTGTTTTTCCATGTTGTCTTTTATTAATTAGTTTCATCTTGTACTTTTTTTTACAATTACATCTTAAAGAAATAAATTAATAATAACAATAATATAATATTCTCATTATTATTTTATTTTAATATAATATTTATTTTAGATATTTTATTGAATAAAATCACTGATTTTATTGAGAAAGTAAATTATTAAAGGAATTTTTTATTTTGTTCAAAACTGGTTTTTATTGACTTAGAAATTTAATATTTTTAATTAAAATTTAATTTTTCTTTAAATTAATTTCCTCATATATATTTAATTATTATTTAATCATTATTGGTCATATTTTTTGTGTTAGTGCTTATTGCAACATTAAGTTTTTCAGCTACTTTTTTCTGTCATATTTCATTTTCTAACAGCGAAACCTGTTCAACGCCATGGTCTCTTTTCATGTTTCATTTAAATAATTGATATATGTCACAGTACTCAATTAGTGAATAATGTCCCTTTGCTACACTGAAAATAGTGGTGAAAATGTTGAGGTTGTTGTAGTTAGGTTTCCATCATTTTCGAAACTGTTAATTAATCAACCACGAATTTAATCAATTTTCCATTTATTTTGCCATTATCCTAACACGATTATATAATATTGATTGATATACAATTCATTGTTGCCATTATTTGAAGTACTGCAGAAATTACTGTTATAGTTGAGGAAATTTGTGAATATTCAATCGTTATTTTTCTTCACTGTATTCTTTTGAACGTACAAGTTTATTACAATTGCAAAATTATCGACCATTTTTATTGAATTCAATATTTTTAGAGTCAGTATTCTTCAAAGGAAAACCTAATGCACCATAAGCATCACAATTCTCAACAACCAAGATCTCCTCTTTGTGGAGGCTTAATAACGACAAACAGTACCGGACAATCTTCACCATTTCATTCTGGTCTTTCATCGGTGCGATGTAGTAACGTAATGGCAACCAAATGCATTAGTGGACGCAACAGTCGCAATCACAGTCCTCACGAGAAGTTGGCAATTTCTGAAAGCAGAACTCCAACCGATTCGACCAGTGATGCTCAGATAGTTACAAAAAATTTAACAGTTAATATCAAACCCCGATCCCAGAGTCTCAAGTAAGTAGTCTGATTTAATTCAGATCATTTTTTAAAAAATCCTTATAATTATATTTCAATAATAAATTATAACCTTTTAATTTTATTATTGATTGAAACTAATTATTATTATTATCATTTATTATTATTATTATTATTATTATTATTATTATTATTATTATTATTATTATTATTATTA
>JBBMKC010207932.1:0-13344 GCA_037834085.1 Bipalium vagum
CATTTCAGGAGATAATGACGAAGGTCATCGGTGGTATAAAAGGAGCAATGGTCTATCTGGACGACATATTAGTGTTTGCGGGAACTGAAAGTGAGCATTATAAGGTTCTGAACGAAGTACTGAGAAGAGTGCGGGAAGCTGGACTAAAGATAAATCCAGAAAAGTGTCATTTGCTGAAAGAGGAAATAAAGTTCTTAGATCATGTATTAGGTCATTTATTTATTAATATATTAGAATTATTATAATAATTACCCTACCTTGGCAAAAGCCACATCGTTTTAAATTATAATGACCTCTAAAGGGTCTAAAGATATAATAATAATAATAATAATAATAATAATAATAATAATAATAATAATAATAAATTAATTATAAATTAATTATAAACAACACTAAAGGTTCTGGAGTAATATAATAATAATTTTTAAGTAATAATTAAATAATAAAAATAATTAATTATAATTAAAAGTACAAAGATTAGTAATAAAATAGTATTTTTTAAAATTTTGATCACCAAGATTAGACCAGAGTCCTCAATTAGGGACCGATTTAGAAATAAACGCCTAAAAAGGGAATTGACATTCCAAATTAAGAATATTGGTCTACAATAGAGTAGTCGTCTATAAGTATAAAAGGCGTTGGAGTTCTCAATGGACTGCCATAAATTC
Source organism: Bipalium vagum (assembly GCA_037834085.1). Lineage (NCBI taxonomy): Eukaryota > Metazoa > Platyhelminthes > Tricladida > Geoplanidae > Bipalium > Bipalium vagum. The sequence goes on from JBBMKC010207932.1 coordinate 669, forward strand.
TTTAGAATTTTTATTTTGTTTCGTCGAAGAAAACATTTGGCTATTTTGTCAGAAGAAAACATTAGTGACTGTTTTTTCTTTTTATGTTCATCATTATGCGACAGAATTCAATGACGAATCCTGCGATGTTAGAGCTTTTATGAGATAATCGGTTTGGGCTCATCTAACGATCCAAGTGCCCCAAATCGGCGAGAAATGCTAAATCTTTTTTCTTTTACTTTTTTTTGATTAATAACCACTTTGACAATTTATAATGACTGATTTATTAATTATTGTTATATCTGTTTTACTTTTCATTAGACGTAATTCGTTCTCATTTTCATTGGTTGTTGTAGACATTTACGAGTCGAGACCGTGGAAATTTTGGGATATTCATTTAGATTGTATCTTTATACTGATGAAATAAAGTTTTATTGTGATTTTTTTGATTCAATTTTTTTGAACACATATTGACAAGCTAAGTATTACGGATTTTTTATTGTAGGATAAAGCGTAATATAGTAATAATTATTAGTCATATTGTATTGCGGTCTTTAAACTTTACTATACCTGGGATGTGCCTTTGGCGAACCCAACAATTGTCTGAATGAAATTTGATAGTCTGTAGACTTACATTTTGATTTTTTACGCTACAATCATGAACCTTTTTTGGATCAGACTGTGACCGATGATCAAAAGTGATTCTTGTATGTCAATATCAAGCGTCGAAAGCAATTGATGAACAACAATCAAACGTCTGAGCCAATTCAAAAATTGGGATTTAATCCAAAAAACTTTTATGTATATGATGGAATGTGGAAACGATTATTCATTGGAAACTACTGCTTAAGATGACAATAATTGATGCCAAATTTATGTGGAAAAAATGGATAACTTAAATGAAACAATAAATAAAAAGCAGCGCATTCTTCTCAAAATGTGTGATTATTTTCCATGAAAACGATTGCTTTTAGGTATCCAGTATCTTCAAAGAAAAGCGTATGAAAATGAAACGAGAGGCTCTTCAGATCTTCCATACTCAGATGGCCTAGTGCCCTCAAAAGTTCCCTTACTTCTCTCACTAAAAAATCACTTGCGAAGATTGTGTTTTGACACTGAAGAAGTGAAAATTGATATTGATTTTTTTTACTCCAAAGCCGGGACAATACTAAGCCAGAGGAATCTGTTACAAACTAACATTTATCTCATGATGATAATGAATTATTAACATTTCAACCCAATTACTATTATTAAATGCCTCAGTTCATTCTTTAAGTTAATTAATTGCAATAAAAATTTAGTAACAATATATTTAAAATATTGAAAAAATAATGAACGTAATTTAGGAATATTTTGTTTAAATGATACTTAATTAATGTTTTTATCTGATTACTTATACATGTATCAACTGTTTCAGTAAAAAAATAAATTGAAAATTAAGAGCATTATATTATTCGTCCACAGAAACTCTTAAGCAGCATTAATAAATGTCAGATTTTGATTGTTTCAAAAAATATCTAACAAAGTACTGTTATCACTGATTTTAGATTTAGATATCGATAGAAAATGTTCTGATAACTTCACAAATGATTCAAAATTCCATTATGAACATTTTCATTCTTTTTAATTTCTGAGAAATTCTAATAGATTAAAATTCTGATTACCCGGTAATAATGCAATCATTTGTGGAATGCGGAATTGGTGTCATTTTGGATAAATCATTCTAGAAAGCCTTGGTGCCATGCAGACAGTCACGAAGCATTGATGCACAAATGCAATTTCGCGCACAATTGCTACACAAACACACGTTGCCATGGATAACTTATTAATCAATATTGTTAGTAATTATTAATTTTATATTTGAACACTGTTCAACACACACTTCGTAATCTAAAAATGATAGCCAAAATATATTAAAAAAATATTACAAAGTCTAACTTATTTTACAAAATTCTGGTAAATCCTGTCTGTGGGATTCATTTATTACTTGTAATCCATGTAAATCAAAATCTTTTACCCTCCAAGATTACTAAATTTGAATTTTTCTATAGGACCTCATACCTAATCGTTTAACACAGTACACTATAGGATAGCCAACATTTATCTACATTTGTGACAATATGATTAAAACAATAAAAAGAGAAAATGGACTATTAATTTGGTTTTTCTTTTATTGAATTTTTTGATAAACAAATTCAAATATTTTTATCTAAATCACTCAATATTTTCAACTAGTTCATCAAACGAACCCGATTCCCATTAAATTTAGTTATGAATTTATTTATGTTTTAGTGTTGATTATAATAATGTTAATAATTATTATTAGTTTTTTAACACATAAATTTAAATTTCAAAGATTTTCACCTAATAATATAAAAAACAGATTTGTGTAGATTTTTATAACCTATCTTGAATTTTCTATTTATCACATTATCACTTTTTTTCTAACTTATCTTTAATAATTTCAAGTAAGATGAGATGAATTTGTTAAGTTTTATTACCATTAGCAATTGTATAACACTTAGCTCTGGGCTGCACTGACTTTTTCACTTTAGTTAATAACGTGTTCGAATATAAGTGAATCAAAATACTCAAAATAAAAAATTATTTCAATCAACACAATGGTACACGATCAAAATCACTGGATGATTCGAGTTCATCAATACAATACGATCAAATTATCTAAATCAAATTAATCAAAAAAAAGGTCAATCGATCAAATAAAATAAATAAATATTAAACGAATAATCAACAAAAAACAGTTAGTTAATGAAATCGATCAAAATTTTAAAAAGAAATATTGCAAAATTTCTTTATTATTTAAAATTAACAAAGAAAATAAATAAAACAATTATCAACCCACCGCTTACAGACGATGAGTCATCAGGTCATTAGGTAAGCCCAACCAGTTTGCTCATAAGCGACCAAACTGTCCAGGACTCAGTTTTTTAAACTCTTGTCGTAAAAAAAGTATATACATTAGAAAAAACCAGCAATAACAATTAATTCGGCAAATAGTATTTCTCTTCGAAATAATTTTCCTTAAATTTCTTCTGAATAATAATAAATAATTCTTAAAAATATCTTTGAAACTAATTTCTACTCACTGATTTTTTGAAAAATTCATTGAGGACTCCATTGCCTTTAATATTAGCCAACCAACCACTCAATTGCTGATCAATATTCTTATCGGGAACGTCAATTCCCTTTTTGGGTAAATATTTCTAAATCAGTCTTTAATTGAGAATCTAAACTAATCTTGAAAATTCAAGATTAGAGGAACATAAAATTATTATTATTATTAGAAATTTATTATTATTACTATTGAATTTTCTTATTGTTATTATAATGGAGATGCACTTTTGGCCAACCAAACAAATTTTTGAAGCTGAACGACAAGGAATATTACCGATGAGAAATCGAAAAAATAACAAGCAGATGACTTCAGACTATTGATCCCAATGGTTTTATTTTACTTAATGGTTTTATAATTCTTGAGTTTTGTTCTATTATACTTAAAATTTTTCAATAAAATCTAATTAACTTCTAAGAAGTTAATAATATTTTTAAAATCCATCATTATATACCGGGTACTGAATTAGTGATATCAATTATGAATGGTATATTCGGTGTAATGAAAAATATTTGGATGGACTAAAATGAAACTTTGTATGTTTCCTATGAATTATCTGGGGAAATGAATTTAAATTCCTCTAATCACATAGTTTTTCCCAGTTCCCTTTCCCAAACATTTCTTTTTCGAACTTAAGTTAAAAGATTTTTAAAGAGAGAGAAGATTTAGTCAAATCTTTTATAATTTATGATTAATGTTTATAATAATTTATATTTATATTCTTATCTGAATTTCAAAACATTAACAAAATTAATAATTATAAAAATTAAATAATTTTAAATATTTTCAAAAATGAAAATTATTATTCAAATAAATGTCTTCTCAATCGCGAGACTCGGCATATCAAACAGTAAATCAAATTATAATGGAAGCAATATTAAAACAAAAATTACAATAATAACATAACACAATACAGTATTAGAAAGGATAAAAACTGGTTTTTGTTCTGTTTTCAATCTTATGGAGTTTCGAAAATTTTATTGACAAATATTTTTAAAATCAGATATTTGATCAGGATGGAAAAGTAATTAAAATAAAATAATTGTTATTTCGCATTGAAATTTCAGAAAATCAAAATTGTCGTTATTGGGAATGTAATTTTAAATAATAATTACTTTTATGAAAATTTCTGATCCCAATTTATAATTAGGAACAAATTATATCTGATCGATTTTGTATTTTTTGAATTATTGTTTTAATTTATAATTAATTCAGTACTAAGCTTTTTTATAGTCAAGATATCTGTTACATCTTCCAATATAATTTTCAATTTTTTGATAAGATAAGAGATTACAGCAATGAATCTGTGGTTTTAAGTTTTTAAAATTCAATAAAGTTAACAAAAATCAAGGTAAATTTTTATTAAAAAACATTTTGCCAGTTTTCGGATGATAAAATTGAAAAATCGTCATAATTCTTGGAGCTCTGCTCTGAAAGACCTTGAACAAAAACGTTATAACCAGTCAGAGAAATGTTTGATGGGTATTTTGGATGGGATAACACATCCAATCTTTTAGCATTTCTTTGATAGGTTTTGTACCATGAGACCGAACCTAACAGCATAATCTTTTCATTTATTATGAGTTTTCGAATTAACTGTTAGTTGATTCTTATAGGGATTGCAAGGTTTTTCAGTAGTTTATACAATAAAACATTTTTTGATTCCACTATAAACAACTGTTCCATGAGAAATGCTTTTTGTGGTTGAATTGGTCTCCTGTTCTGGATCAACAAAGGATTTCTAAACCTTAGGATTACCTAAATAAAGTCAATTTTTCGTTTTCACAGGTTATACAGTAGACCAAAGATTTTAAGTTTTTCAATCAAGAATTCGTAAGTGGTCTTCTTTGTTCTGTTTTCTTACAGCCAGTTCATTTTTGAATTTTTTCCAGGTTAAGTAAGCAGTTTGAAATAAATTGTTAAATTACATTCTTTAAGGTAGTAGAGTATTACTGTGTTTTCGCATCATTAGCCAAATAATGCTTGCAGTTCATTCAAAATTTTTCCTGCTTTTTCATGTTCGTTATTTTCATGAAAATCGCGAAAAACACTTTCTGAAAATTACTTCAACAGTTTAAATAAATCTACAAATTTTTATCTTCGTGCATCGATAACACTTTCCTTAAAATTGAACATGAAAAGCAAAATCTCACAAATGGGGTTTGACATAAACAAATTTTGTTATACAAATGTAAAATCAAAAATGGTGTAGAAATTTTTTTCAAATTTGCACTTCAAAAAATAGCAAATTTTTTCATTCAAAAATTAAATAAACATTATAATTAACAAAGGGTAGTAATACTTGAACTCTCAATATTCATGATAAAGTAATTAAAATAGAGATCAAATCCTGGTAACATCATTTAAATTTTTTGTTAATTGTTTTTGATTAAAATATTAAGGTTCACTACAAACACAATTGGCTGTTGATGTTAGTCTATTAACAACTCAGGTCATACTTAAAATATCAGCTCTCATCTCAGAGTCCATTTTTATAGAATCACTTGAAGAGCGATTGAAGTGAATCTAACCAATGTCATCAACAAGTCACGGATTTCTTGTACAATTTGAGAATGGATACATAAGAATTAATTAAAGATCTCTGAAACTAAATTTATTACATAGAAACTGAATTTTCAATGTATTTATGGAAAAACTGTTGGTTGTGGTAATCTCATTTAAAAAATAAAATACTTTCCGTCCACATGTAAAACAATGGAAGAATTAAATGATTTCGGTGTCAACCTTAATCCAACTATCACTGTTATGAATCAGCTGGCCCAATCTCATGATTTAAACATCAATGACCTTGGATTCTTCAATTTCTTAAATATGCGATGCCATAAATCTACGTATGACGAACAAGACCAATTGTGGACCAATTTACAAGTTGATTTTTGGACTACCAAGGATAAGGTAATTGTGGATAAGATTGTTGCTTCAAAGGGAGAGGATGTTGAAGTTCACTCATAATTGATTAATACTAGCACTTTATCATGTATATAGTTGTAAAATACAATTTTTCTGTATTTTTATTATAAATCAACTTTTTATGGCATGGAGTAAGTAATATTTAACTCAAATATTAATACTAATTTAGTGGGTGTGATTGTTATTGTCAGCACAGTCTTTAGACTGGGCTCGAGTATGAAAAAAATGAGATATTTAAGTAATGGAATTTAATTGATATATTTAAAATTTTTAGATTTACGGAGATTCCCATCATCATGTTAAGCATTTTTAGGTAAGGAAAAATTGCATCTAACACTCTAAACTCATGTTCTTATTAGAAACTTGACAATTCAAAAATTACTCATTGTCCTGAATATGCTCTTCTCGATCATGCCCTTTCATCATCATCATAAACAAACATTTCTCATTTTCTCAACCATGTTCCGATCATTCTGAATATACTCATCAATTCAGCATTTCAACCGTCAATTCGAAAGTTGATTGAACGTAATGTGATATGCTCATAACGTGATTTTAGGAATTATTCTGGATTTTAATTTTACGGCCTATTTCCTTATTTTATTGAAACTTATTTGGTTTAAATCAATGAAGATAAAACCTCAAATTGGACATCAAAAATAATTTTCTTATTTTTTTATTAAAGAAAATTTTTGATATAAAAGAAGAAAAAAGAAGGTACCAAAAGAGTTTTTAGTTTTCAATTCCAAACATTAATTGAATAATGAATTATCGACAGTGAGAACTATTATATTATATATCGGATTGGTCGTAATATTACAATTCTCATCAAGAGTTGATCATCTACTATCACGAATTGTCAGGCCGAAAACTGACTCTATAAAGGGTTACTCTATTTGAACAGAATTTATTTTTCAATTTATATTATCAAGATGATTATTTTGTCAAAGAAGCAAAATAAAATAATAAAGATAAACAATTTGAAGCGAACTTCCACCCCTATATTCGATCTAGAGCAATATTAATTATCACCAAAGTTAAGTAAAAGAATTCATAAATCACAGTTTGAAAAGGATTTCTAATAGTATCGTTCTTGCAAAGACTGCCAATATTTTCTTTTGTTGTAGATTTTAGCCTTTTGGTTTTTGTTATTTGTTGATCTATAGTTTCGAATTGAGACTAATAAAATAATAATAATAATAAAAAAAATATCACAACAAATAACTCCGTTCGGTTTATGCTCTCGGTTTGGTGTGATTTTAGAGGTGTTCATATTAATTCAAGAAAAGTATCCAAAATTGTCAAACCGCCAGGGCGTTGTCTTTCAACACGAGAACATAAAACTTCATTCATAATTGGTCAAGCGGAACAAAATTCTAGTCTTGGGTGGGATGTTTTGCCCCATCCACCATGTTCATCGGACTTGGCTTCCATTGACTTTCATTTATTTCGGTCGCTGCAGAATTTCTTGAATGGGAAATCTTTCAATGATGAGGGATTTATTAAAAAATGGCGCTTCATTCTTTCTTTGAAAATAAACCCTAAGTTTTACGAACGCGGAACTATGAAATTGATAAAAAGATGTAGGGAAGTCATCTCTGAAAATGGTCAATACATTATTGACTAAAAAATTATATTAATAAAATTTTATGTTTTTATTAAAAAAAAGGAACGGATTTATTTGCAAACCTGATATATTGATTATAACAATAGTAAAGATATCATGTTAAGTATTGAAAATAATAACCCCAATATTCCATTTCGTGGTGAATCATCACAGAAATCTTATCTACTATTTTAATTACGTTAAATAAATACGAATATATCTGATCTTTGGATCAAGTAATTGTCTATTTTTCTAAAGCTTTATTACAAGTACGAACCAATATTTTTATTCTGAGGACCGCTGAGCACAACAGTGGGTGGATTCTTTTTCTTACCAATTTTTCTTAGTATTCTTTCCTTCTTTATGATTTAACAAGAAAGATATCCCAAGGACACTTAATTATATATTGCGGCCCTTTATAATATCATTTTGAAAGCAAACCTCAAAAATGAATTAAAGCAAAATATATATATTAAAATACAATCTTAATAATTCATTAAAAATATTTTACACCAGCAGTATTCTCTTCAGAACCACTATACCTAGAAAGCAATTTAACGAAAACGGAAATCCATCACCATTTATCAAAGCAACTAGAGTTAAGTGGTATAAGAGGAAAACAGACTCACGTCAGCTCGTGGATCTCACTACTCAAGGCAAGTCTCTGAAAGTAAATAATTTTTTGTTCAAAGACTGGTGAACAAAATTTACTGCTTTTCAATAAGATCCTTTTCTTCACTTGTCTTTTTAGATGAATTTTCATTTTCTGCAACTTTTAACTTCTCAGAGGGTTTTGTGGGATTCTTTCTAAAATGTAATTAAATATTTAAATAAAAAAACAGTTGGTATTTACAAATATTTTGCAAGTTTTCAGAAAGTATTCTATATTTGAAGAACATTGTTATACATTGTGTACAATAAGAATAATCTATAAATTAGAAAATTGCGAAGGTAATAAAAATCGAAAGCTTTAATGAGCGCCAAAGTCCACAAACGATAATCTGTTACAGTATGGTGAAATCGAAAATAAATAATAAAATCTTCGCAATTTCATATAATTACCCTAGGTTTCATAAATTGTAATGTGTCAAAGATTATCCGAAAACAATGTCTACTTTAATAAATTTTATTATTGAATTCACTTAATTCGTTTCCAAAATCAATGTCAGAATTGTATTGCAATGAATTTAAACTTTGAGTTTTATTTCATAATGTCATCACAAGGTTATCGCATCAGAACAATGAGTACTGATCTTAAGCATGGGTTGGTTTTTGTTAAATAATTTAAGAATTCAATGTTGGTGACACAAAGGTACTGTACACCGAGTTAGAAAAATTGGCAGAGTTGGACTGCATCTTTCTGATATTAAAGAGTATGATAGGAAAGTCAAAACAGTTTTTATTTCATTATCTATCTTATTAATTTAATATATTAACAATTTTCTTTCAAAAAACTTCTCTATCAATCAAAGTAACCCTTATGACTTAACTTAAAAATAATTTGTAACAATAATAAATTTGATAGATTTATTTTAAAAAATATTTTAGTTAAAAAATTGTTATCTCATTTTATCTTTGTCACATTTAAAAGTTTTATTTTGCAATTGATTTTTATTTAAGTTGTCACTTGAAGCTTAACTCCGTTCATTCACGAACTAAACTTTCTGAGTTAAAACAGTTTATGTTAAGTTGCTCAAAAGTCCAACATCGATAATTTTAACCCAACTCTTTTTAAAATCCACTTTTTTTTTAGCAAACTTAACAATTCTAATTTTAGTTGCTTTTTTTATTAATGTGTTGTGAACAAGGGCAGGAGCCTAATGACATATTTTGGGAAAGTTAAAAGATTGATATATTTTGCATGTATTGACTATTTATGATTGATTACGTGATATTTGGAAACCATATTGAAAATTACTATTTAATCTTGCTATTGTGTTACGGATTAATGAAGTTTATTGTCTTATTTTATCAATTTTTGCCCAGAGAGTTTGTTAAATCTAAGCACAATAGTTTGAGAGGTCAGATTATACAGGTTAGTTAATATAAAATTACTTTGTTTTCCATCCAAATAATAATCTAATTATTATTTTATAATTTCTCTTTATATTAAAAATGAAAAATTGTTAATTAAAAAATAAAATAAGAAGGAAAACCTTTAAATTATAGATCAAACAGTAGTTTCGACATAATCATAAAGTTCTTTATTTAAAATTTGTCAGTTGATTGATATAAAAACATTTTGGAAACCAAAATATTTCTATAAATTAAATAAATATTTCAGATTGACATTTAGTTCTAATCTTTCAAGAATACTGTGTGAACAGAAAGGAATTTTTGATAATTATATAATATATTTATAGTTATGTAAAATATTTATTATATTATTATAATATTATTATTATAATATATTTATTATAATATAATCCTTTTGAAAGACTTTAAAAATACAATAAGAAAATATTTATGTGCAACATCCAAAGAAATTAAAGAATTGTTTTTAATCTTGAGTTCACTTTTACAAAAATATTCAAAGATAAATTATCCAATAAAATTTTATTTATTTTCATTTATTATTTTCACTAAATTAGCTGATTACTTTTATTATCATTTTTAACTAGAAAACGCCTGAACTAGTATTTATGTTTTAATTTTCATCACAAGTGATCTTAACTTGTTCTTCTTTAAAAAATCGAATCGAATCGAATCAAGAATGTAGAACTTATTTATATCGATAATGAGAATTTTCCCGACAAACATAAAAGAATATGCACATGTTACAGTTGATAGGATACTCGATTGATGAATTTCACTGTAAAACTGAAAAAACTATTTATCCAAAATTTGGATCATTCTAATATTCCATAAATCTTTATTGATTATTTAAGAAAATATCAGGTTTACATTAAAAGGCTCGTACAGATTCAACACAGTAATTTATCTAGAAAATAATTATAGAATTCTGTAATGAAACTTGAAACCAGTGAATACTCGCAGAGCTATGTAACTTTTTCTAAAAAGTTTGTCATGGAAAGATATCTGTTAATATTACAGAATATGCAATATATTATTAATGAAAATTTCGAAATATTACTTTGTCTAAATGTTTTACATATTATTTCTTGCATAAAACTGAACTATTTCTTCAGCTCAATTTTCTGTTGAGTCCTCAAAAAAATTTCATATAATTAATATTAGAAAAAGTAATATTTATACCGAAATGATTTTATTAATTTTAGCTTTTCTTAAAAGCTAAAAAGCAGAAGTTATATTTAATGAAAATATAATTAATAAAGTAATAAATAATATTTATAGAATAAGAAAAAATTAACATTTTAAAATTTTGTCAAATTCATAATAATTGTCTTTAATTCAGATAATTGTTTAAGATGGTGGAGTAATAAAATAAATAACTTTTATAAAAAATTTTTTGGTTAATAAAAATTTAATGAATAAATAGGACCAAACTCGATGGACAACTCCATCATCATATTGTAAAAACAGTCTATCACTATTAAAAAAACTATTTCCATTCTTTCTAAAATTTTATTTATATTTATCAAAATCTTAAAGAAATCCAATAATTATTCAAATCTTTTTTCGACAGCAAAATTCTTTTCAGACTTATAATAAATTAAAGATGAAACAAAAAACACTTTTTGGCATTCATTTGTGAATTGCGAAGTGCGTGTAATGAAAATGATAACTGAACAGTGTTCAAATAAAAAAGTAATAATTATCATTAACAAAATTGATTAATAATTTATCCATGGAAACGTGTGTGCATAAGCAAATGCGTGCGAAATTGCATTTGTGCATCATTGCTTTGTGACTGTGTGTCTGGCAGTAAAGCTTTCTCTGTAAAAAGTGACTTATCTAAAATGGCATCAATTTCGCATTCCACAAATGATTGCATTATTACCAAGTTATACAGTCATCAGAATTTCTCAGAAAAAATGAAGAAGTTCATTACTGAATTTTGAAACAATTGAATTTATGTGAAAAGTGCTATAAGGTGGCAGTATAATTTTATAATTTTTTGAGAACTGAAAAATTTTTTTTGGATAAATGTGTTAATTAAAAATTAATGAAATTATTTTAAGCGGTCTGTACGACGAAAGTTTTAGAATCATCCAGCACACTTTCAAATTTTGGTCATTATTAAGACGATTGTAAAAAGTGATATTTAAACAGTTTTTCGGATGCGGAGAGTTGGCATTCTTTGGTCTAAATTTTTGCTTAATTATCAATGAAAAATGCTTTGATTGATTGATATTGTAAACAGTTTTGATCCTCATTCAATTTCTTTTGAATATTTACAGATATTGCTTGCCAACAACTTTTTCCTTCTTTATGTTCATGGTAAACAAAACTTTCTGTATCACATCAAGTATAAAGAAATTTTATCACTGATTTTGGAGTTTCATGTTTGCCGTCACCATTTCTTTTTTTTGTATTATTGAAAAAATTTAATTTTTATTTTTCATTTGTTATTTTAGGCCTAGTAACATAAAAACGTCCTATCTAAGCGAATTTTCAATTTTAATTTTAATAATAAATGAATTTTTAATCCAACTCATGTTTAGTAAAGAATATATATATATTTTTTATTTTTCTTCTTAAGTTACCTTAACAGACAATCCTTCAATTAAGCAGAGTAAAATATTTAAAGTATCGAACATCATTTTTATTGGGCCTAATTTTTGATTTGATTTAAGTTTCAATTTAAGCAGTCAGTTCGCACGGTAAATCAAGAGCCCAAAGGTCGATCATTGATTCTAATGAAATCTTAGGTTGAGACATTTTGCAAGGAGACTAGAGTTTTTAGAGATCGGCAATCATCTCAAGAAGCCTATGTTTGCGTTGAGGTTGGTTGAAAAATGTCAGCTCATTCAAAATAGGATATATTGTGTGACCACTCGTTTGGATTAATTTTTATTAAGATGCAACTGTGGGGACTCCCAGGCACAGGCAAAAGGTCATCGACTTCCAAGCAAAGGGTCAACAGAGAAGAAAGACAATGATAA
>JBBMKC010207943.1:0-13342 GCA_037834085.1 Bipalium vagum
TTGAAGATACAAGATATAGAAATTGATTGTCTCTTGGACACAGGAGCGAGAATAAATGTGATGAGTGCAGATCTATTAAACAGATTCCAAAATACGAAGATGGTTAAAAGCAATGAAAATTAAGATGCGCAAACAAGGGCGTTACAATTGCTTGGTCAAGCTGATAAAATAAATCAAACAAAATTTAAAGGAAAATCTATTGCACTACAAACAGGAATAATTAGAACAAAATTTATTAAGATATATTATGAAAATAAAAAATTATTCAAAAAAAAAACAAATTGAGTGGATGAAAGCGGACGATGCTCTTATGATAGTTTGTTCTTTCATAGAAAAATATAAAGAAAATTACAAAAAAGTATCAAGTGAAAGAATGGAAGAAATTAATGAATTTTCATTTTGGATGATTAGATACTATGAATTATTTTTATAATTATTATTTATAATTACTTTCAATTGTCTTATAATTTTCAGTTTTCCTTTTATTAAATGAATTATTAGAATTATTTAATACTAGATGTTTTTCTTTTCAAAAGATATTTTATCAGAATTAATATTATCTTTTACAAATCCTTTTCTTTTACTACTTGTTACAAATTCTTTTTATTAGTACTCCAGATATTCAGATAATAATCTTTTGGGGCTAAAATAACTATTTCTGTAATATAAGAATCTTTTCCATAATCCTTTTCAACTTCTGTTATATCTCATAAATTTTCTCCAATTTTATTTTCTATAATTCTAACAGGTTTACATTTTTCATGATAACACTTTTTATTTTCACAAGAATCATCAATAAATATACAACTATCAGTATTATAATAAGTTACTCTCTCATTTAGTGTATCCATTAAATCATTTAGTCTTAATCTAGCCTGAGCTGTTGTAAAAAAAGCTATATAAATATTTGTAGTTTTATTTTGTTTTTTCCATTCTTCTTTTAAATAATTTTTCATCATCCAAACTTCTTCATTTAAAATTATTGGATTTGGTTCTTTAAATTTTTCATTAAAAATTATTTTACAAACTTCTTCAAAATTATAAACATAAGCATATTGTTCAATATTATCTCTCATTCCAAAATTTTCAAAAGGTAAGTTTTCATTTATAGCTTCCATTCATCAATAATAAATTCTGGGTTCGCTATCTTTTTTTGATTAATAATATTTTCGCTTGCCATTTTTTAAAGAAAAAATAAAATTTTTGATTTTTTAATATTTTTTGATTTTTTTAATTTTTATTTTTTAATATTTTTTATTTTTTGAATTTTTGATTCAAATGTTTTAATATTTTATAATATTTGATAAAACTCAAATTCATTTAGAAATATTATCACGCTTTACATAAAAAAAGATCTTGTTAACATTAAGCAGTAAACATTAAAAATAACACAACATCAAGAACGTGCCGTATAAAATATAAATTCATTAATGAACTGGTTTCAAAAAATATAACACGTATAACAGAAAATATAAATAAAGATGATGAAATATTTACTTGAACGGGTTAAATTGATTTATTTATTCATTTAAAGGTGTAATTGTGATCGTCGTGATCCTTTTATATTTCCATTATTATTCAGCATCATTTTATATTTTTTGTCTATTCCTCTGTTTTCATTTTGGAAAGTGAGCAAAGGACAACGAAAATAAAATGAAAACGAAGGATGATTCCGTCCTTTTCCAATTTTGTATTGATCACGTTTATCCTTCTTATTACCTCTTCGGTTTAATACATTTATTTCTTCGTCAAGAGGAAAGTGTCCTTTCTACCACCATTTTCGACGTGATTATTAAATGATTTCGCCGTCGCTTAAGTAAAACAAAAAATGGTGTTTGTTTGATTATTTGTGTTACCTTTTTTGCCCTCCTTTGTGACATATATTTTTGACGATTTAATATTCGAAATTTATGCAAAAAATCGTTACAAATATGTAAAAATATTAAAATAAACTATTCTGCCATCTAATATGTAAATATCAAATGGTACCACTTTGGACGAATGTTCCAGAAAAAGGAAAGTTTTCAAAGACAATTATAAAGGTGTTATAATTTTGGTATAAAAGCTTTGAAAATAGAAAAAGGAAATAATTTTTTCGTGAGGAACATGAAGATATTAATATTATTATTAGTGCTCATTTCGATTTCGTTCAGTTCGTCGATAACAATGGTAAAATATATTTTTTAAATTATTTATATATTAATAAATTATATATTATATATAATAAAGTATAATACATAACCAATAAAAATAAAAAATTTAACAATTAATAATAAGTTATAATAATAATAATAATAATAATAATAATAATAATAATAATAATAAATTTAATTATATACATAATAAATGCGCAATAAATATTTAATAATATTTTTTTCTTTTCTCATAAAAATTAATATATAGAGTAATCCGAGAAATTAAAATTGATTTTAGTGTCCTAATAAAGTTATTAATTAATGGAGAAAAATATTATTTATTATTATTATTTTATTTAGCAGGATAATAGTATTTATAATTATATAATATTATAATTAATAGTATGTATAATATATAAAATATACATAAACTTATTTATATATTTTAAAATATGATGTCTCATATAAAGATAATTAATTAAACATAATGATAAAATATGTATTTTAATTAAAATATATGATAATGCAAATAATAAATAATAATATTCATTTTCAAACAAAATTTATTTTTTTATCATTTTAACCAATGTTATTTTTAGAAAAAAATTGAAAAGAAATTTAATTAATATATGATAATAATAATAATTATTATCTATTTCAAAAACATATTATCAACTTATTTTTATATATGTTGTGACATTTATTGTTACGGAAAATAAATGAAACTCAAAAAATTTGATGTTTTTCTATTAAATTATTTATGTAGATTACTTAACATTTTATTGATTCAAAAGGAAATTTAATATCCAATCAAAAACATTTTAATTTTGTCCAATCATTGTGCCTCAGAAGTTTGACGGTTACAAATGAGAAAAAAATATAAAAATGGAAATTTCTTGTTGCAAATTAATAAAAATAATTATTTTTTAATATTTAAAGCTTAGAAGACAGCGAAAATTTGTTTAAATCAACGAAAATGGTAATGTCGATGTATTTTAATCTACTGTTCCAGATTGAGGACAAAAGAGGTGGAATGGGAAATGACGAAAAATATAATAACATAATAATATATTTATCACAGATATCCCGATATACATTTATGGAGTAATTTGCGAAATGCACGACTTTGAAACCTTTATTTCATTATTGTTTTCGTTGCTGATGATCAAAGTATAATATTATCTTTACGATTTTGGGTTATTCGGTCGAACCACGAAACCTCAGTGGTTTTCTAAAGGTCTTATATATGTTTGGAAATTTTGAAAAAACCTCAATTTTTGTTCCTTTGTCACTAAAAAATCTTCTGGTAAATTGAAAATAATCACATCAACACAATAAAATGATATTGGTTAAAAATAAGCAAATTTAAACAATTATCGTCTGGTTCTTATCATTTGTATCGCATTTAAGGATTCATTACCTTGGACAATGTTCATAAAACAAAGTTGTTGAATTAAAATCATCGGTTATGACCATCTTTATCATGAATAATGTCCAATGTTAACATTCTTTCTCAGTGACTTTTCAATATTCAAACCAAATGTCCCTTGTTCAAGTGCTAAAAAGCGCACTCTGAGTATTGTAACATATTTTTAAAAATTAGGTCAATTTTAAAATTGCAAACTGATTGAAATTTGTCTTCACATTTTAATATATTCCGGAGGGAAGTTTTTTCTGACACTTGCAATTATTGTAAAAAAAGATAAAATATTATATGTGTTGATATTTACAGATTTTGCAATTTGATTAAATCCTCCAGTTCCCCTATCCTTCCTAACTTTCCCAATCTAATTTCCTCAATTTCTGGATCATTTATGCATCTGGTCGTCCTCAAGGTCCTCTACAGATCACCTAGGGATTCCTAAACTAACTGGATCCCCTTGTATAATTCTTTTGCGATGTCATCATTAACGATCGTAAACAAAATTACTGAATTCTATTCTGACGAAATGATCCTCAGCAATATTCTTCTAAATATTCTTCGGGTCCAATTAACAATATCCTTCTAGGCAATAAGAATTCCAAGAAATAATAATCTTCTGCTAGAAAATAACAATCTACTTCAACGTAATAATAATCATATAAAACTCTTTCTCTAATTATTTTTGGACCTCTCGCCGTCTCTTAATATAATCGTCTCTTAACATATCTGTGTACGATCACGAATTCCTACGCTTAGATACTGCTATTTTTCCTAATAGCCATTAATCAAACTCTATCGCCCGCTGAGAGAGTTTGATCAAAAGTAATCGAAACTGACAGTCCACATGATGTGTACAAGGCTTTTTGGAAAATTTTCAAAGAAAAATTTTTTTATTTAAAACATTTTAATTATTATTAATTATTATTAATTATTATTAATTATTATTAATTATTATTATCAATAATATTATTATTGTTATTATTATCATAATCAGGTTTCGTGTCTTTGGGATACCAAACAATAATAATAAAGATAAGCAAAAATAATGAAAGTTTAAGAAATAAAACAAAATATCTTACGGTTACCCTTCATCTAAAACTCCAGAGCTATTATCTGAGCCCTAACGGCTGCTCACTGATAACTCTTTGATGGGGAATTCAGCATAATCCCAAAGAAAAGGAAATAATCATGAATATATGAATACTTGTGATAATTTTCGTATTGGTTTAAAAATAAAATCTTCTTTTTAAATTTCACAAAATTAATCTGGGTAATAATATTCGAAACTTACAGTCCACACGATGGAAGATTAAAACGACTTTCAGAAAATTCATTGGCCTAATATATCAATATCCCAACAGCGAGATTTTCATATAAGGCTTTTTGGAATGATTTAAAACAAAAATAAATATATAAATAAATAAAATTATTAATTTATAATAAACCTAATATCCACTCCCGATTTACTATGATTCAGTAAATATATTTGGCTCGTTCTAGTTCGATCTCCTCCCTTTTGTATTGCTAACCCTCTTTCTCTTCCTATCATTGACTAAAAGTACTTCCTGCCCAGTTTTGTTTAATCTTACGACTATCCCTTTCCAATCTCAACCAATTTGTTGTTTCAGAACAAGAGTCTCTGCCAATGAGTTTTTTAACCTAAGCTTGTTCTTTTTAGTCTTCTCTGAATTAAATATTTTTTTGTCAATTCCATTGCCGCAGCCTTTATCTGTTCTTCCTTCTTATGCTTTTTCCGCCGTCTTCTTTCATGTTCTTCTCTCTGCATCATTGGTTCAAACTCATTTTCAATCGTCCATTTCGACAGGCGGGGATTAGTATATTTCCCTATACGTTTTGAATTGGCCTACCGGTTTCTTTGATTCCTCATCCTCGGATTCTTCAATTTCTACTTCCATGTCATTGGAGCAATCCTTCTGGGTTTTTATTTCTTCCTGCATATTCTTCAATATTGACTTGGGAACCATCTTTCTTGTGGTTGACTTTCCAAGTTCCAACCTTAATTGCGTATCTTTACTAATTACAGGTTCAGGTAGGTAATTCTTCCGTTTCTCAACATCCTTTCTGTACCTACTAATTCTGTTGACAGATCATCAATGCATCCGTCTCCGACCACTATTCACATTTCCAGCATTAATGATATGTCTCGCTGTAGTGCAAAGCACCTTCTCTTATCTACCTTCTTCCGATTTGCATAGTACTGGACCAATATATTCAACGACACTGTCCCATCTCTACTTGCCCCTATGAGTCCATCCATCTTGACCAGGGGTAGTGTCACCAGGTCCCTGTAGCCTTTGATCCAACTGCGGTCAACTCTGATCGTCTCCAACGTCTTCTTCACATAATATCCTACCACTACCTTTCCTTCCAATATCCTCGACATTTTCTGCTTGGCTTCCAGCTCATCAACCTGTCCTTCTACCATATCAGATACTATGCCGTGATCGCATGACCGATAATCAGTCATCTGCGCTCACAGGATTACTAGTGATCTGTAGGCAAGGTTTCCACGTGTGCATGTTATCGTTGCCTTAAGTGGAAGCAGCTTGGTAAGAAACCGTTTTGCTCCACATTTCACTCTCAATAACACTATTTGACTCATATCTGGATTCCTGAGCCACTTTTTGTTGACATAAGGTAGTCTATTTGACTATTTTTCCTCGGGCATTATATCTTATTTCAAGTCTGCTTTCTTTACGGGTTTTCACGATTCTTCTGTCCCGCTAAAAACCTCGATTATCATATGCATGGTTTAAAACAAGCAGCGTTCTATGCCTTCATCTCATTTAATCTATATCGAGGTCTGCATCTCTGATAGAAATTTTCCGGCTCTCTTTCCCTTTCTTCTCTACGATGAGTGACCAATCTGTACTCACAAATTCGATAGTTTGCCCTCATGACTGAGGTAAACTAGGTTGATTATTACAACGTTCCACTCTGAACAGATCATATCGTGGTCATCGACTTTTCTTCCTTTTAACTTATTATTGATAGTTGATACTTCTGTGAACCACTTCATCATTCCAATGTATCGCTTGAACCACGCTTTCATCATCTCGATATCTTTCATTCCTGTTAGGGGGTTTTCCTCTTTAATGTGAGGAGTGTGTTTTTGTTTTTTTAATTAATTAATTTTTATAAAAATAAAAATAAATAAATAAAATAAACATTTTTAAACGAACTTTTATAAATTGTTGAGCTTAACAAAAAGTTCAAAAAACCTTTTAAAATTCTAAAAGCTAAACAATTTTATGCCACTCAGGACTTAATTTTATATCCCTGCAGAAAGCTTAACTCAATTTAAACCAAAAATCCACAATAAAACTTTATGCGCAACCCCATTGAATCAAAACAAATCACAGTAAAACATTATTATAATGCAAAACTAAGCCGCTCACACGAATCACCAAAAATCACAATCAATCTAGAATCAAACTCAAAACTAATAAACTGTCTGAAAATCAATTTAACACAAATGCTCGTTAAAATAACTTATGATTAAGAATAATATTTAATGTAAATGATTTTCATATGAGTATTAAAAATTAAAAACACAGACGGCGACCCAGAGCGACAAGGAGTCATCGAGTCGTCCTCTAGGTTTTTTACAGATCACTTAGGCATTTCTAAACTAACTGGGTCCCCTTGTATAATTCTTTTGTGATGTCATCATTAACAATCGTAAACAAAATTACTGAATTCTATTCTGACGAAATGATTCTCGGCTGCATTCTTCTAAATATTCTTCGGTTCCAATTAACAATATAGTTCTAGGCAATAAAACTTCCAAGAAATAATAATCTTCTGCTAGACAATAGCAATCTTCTTCAATGTAATAATAATCATATAAAACTCTTTCTCTTATTATTTTTGGACCTCTTCTGAGAATAGCCGTCTCTTTATATAATCGTACTTATGGAACAGCCTAATATATTTACATATCTGTCTACGATCACCAATTCCTACGCTTAAAGACTGCTATTTTTCCTAAAAACCATTTTTCAATATCTATCTTCACCCCCGGTTAGAGTTTGATCAAAACTAATCGAAACTGATAGTCGAAACTTATGTGATGTATATAAGGCTTTTGTAAAATTTTTTTTAAAAAATTTATTTAAAACATTTTTATTATTATTTTTTATTAGTATTAGTATTTATTATTATTATTATTATTATTATTATTATTATTATTATTATTATTATTATTATTTTTATTATTATTATAATCGGGTTTCGTGACTTTGGGATACCAAACAATAATAATAATCACCATTTAAGCAAAAATAATGAAAGTTTAAGAAATAAAACATAATATCTTACGGTTACCCTTCAGTTACAACTCCCAAGTTATCATCTGAGTCCTAACGGTTGCTCACTGATAACTATTTAATGGGGAATTCAAGCATAAACACAAAGAAAAGGAAATAATCATGAATATGTGAATACTTGTGATAATTTTCGTATTGGTTAAAATATAAAACTCCACAACATTAATCTGGGCAATAATTAAAACTGGAATCTCCTTCTCTAACTGTACATTGATAAGCGTCTTGCAAAAATAATCTGCATAATCACTGTAATCAAAATGACTTTCTGGCAAGCTTTTGAGAAGTGAAATGGTGTCTCCTTATATATTGATTCTAAAATTCTTAATTAGGAGACGAGCACCCTCTAAATTCCCGAATTTGCTACTTGATAGTTACTTTCGGGAGCTAATTGCTCGTTTTCCGAACTTTCTCCCAAAATCTTTCCTTAAATACTCTTTAAAACTTATTATTATTTTAATTATTTTAAAAGTTTTTAATTAGACTAAAATTGATTTTAAGGCAAAATTTTCAAGGACCTTTTAAGGGGTTAATTAAAATTTATTACTTAATTAATTAATTTATATTTTAAAGGGGTATCTTATGAGGTATCGTATTTCTTTAACTGTTTTGAAGGGTTCCTTTGAGAACTCAAAAAACAGTAAAATAAACATTAAAAGCATTTTAAAAATATATAAAATACATAACCAATGAAAACAGACCAAAAAATGAAATTTAAATGTGAAATCTGTGAAACCAATTTTAAAAAAAGGATTAATAATTCAGTTAAGTCATAAAATATATATTAAGAATAAATTTACAATGTAAATTTATACTTTTCATTCAAAATTTATTTAGAAACCAATGAAAATTTAATATTAATAAATCAATTTTATTCTTAACCAGAAAAAAAAGAAATAAGAAATACATTTTTGTCAATAAACAAGATGTAACATTATCCTCTTATTGGTCCTCATCGCCTGCATGCAGTGTTTACTCACTTGAGGTATTCACAATAAAGTTCACAATTGATTTTTTGGTTTCTTGGAACAAATTTCGAATTGAATAACATGATCCCACCAAACACACAACAAGATTTTGCGTCGATAAGTCTCGGGTTTCGCACGTGGTTGTAGTTGACTTCATAGGTCTTAACTAGTTCTTGTTGTGTCTCAAATTCACATAAAGCCACCATTTTTAATAATCCTGAAAATGAAAGATTGATGTTGCTGCAGAGTAAATTCTTGGTAAACGAGTAAGAGGCATTAGATAATCTCGTTCATCTTTCGATGACTGGTTATGTATCATTTTTGGACCATATTTTGCACAAAATAAAGATAAAATCTAAATTTTACTCGAAAACAATTAATCTAAAGAAAGTCAAATTTATCATTCTTTTTCAAGCTCTTGTTAGTGATACCATGTATCACTAAAATTATATTTTAAACAATTTCTTTCACGAGATTTATAGAGATAAATAGTGAAGACATTCTATCCAAATTTGAGGCAGTTTGTCTATGCGGTAGTGCTATTGACGCTTTCAAATCTCAGCCTGAAAATACAGAAAAAATAGATAACATCAAATTCGTTTCCAAAAATATCATAATAAGTGAATATTTACTTTTTACTTGTTTACGTTTTACTTGTAGCGCAATCGAATTCGAATAAAATTTCCACTATCTAGAAAGCTGCTTATTGGCCTCTATCTTGTTTTGTCCTTTGTATTTAGTCAGACAACATTGGATGATTTTTGTTTACAATTAGGAGAGGGAAATTTTTGTCAGCAAAAATACTGGTCATGATAATGTTGATCATTGAATTTCAAAGTCATCATCAAAGTCACAAAGTAAGTCTGACCAAAGTTAATCGCTTGTTCATTCACTGATCGCCTTTTCTCCATAAGCGGAACAAATCATTTTGGTGGGTTTTGCAGCGGTTAAATGTTGATTAAAATAGAATTGGAGTACATGCCGGAAATGTTGTATTTTATCTACCCGATACTGGATTGTAATTAGCGTAATGAAATTGAAAGCTAGTCTAAAAAAATTTGAATATATAAATCAATACAATTCAATTTATAACTCATTACTAAAAAAAGGTTAAAACCAAAATTATTGTCTTTAATCTGCAACAAATAAAAAGGTACAAACTTTTCCATCAACCTAATGAATAACGTGATTAATAAAACAAAAAATTGTCGCTCTCCAGATTTTGTGATTAGAATGAAACTAACATCCGTTAATTTAAAACTCTTTTATTTGAATCTTGGTACATCTAACCGTATAATTCCTGATAGTAATTATAAATCATGCACTAATAAATTGAATTCCCTTTCCAATCACAACAATTACAATGAACCCTTTACTGAACCGGAATCAATATTTTCCTGTCATCTTATTTGAATAAAGCGCACTTTAATATAAACCGGATTTCCGTTATACTTGTAACGCATCAAACTCCAATAACATTTCCACTATCCAGAAAGCTGCTTATTAGCCTCGATGCTGCTTCCGCTGTTGGATTTAGTCAATCAACATTGGGTTCTTTTTTTTACAATTAGGAGAGGGAAATCATATCAAAAATGTCATTTTTTATGATGTAATAAATTAAACAATCCACATTTATGGAAATATATTTTATAAGAGGAAAACATAAAAATGTTCTGAAAAATATTTAACTGAATCATTTTAAAAATTAAAATTAAGAAGTCTGAGAAATAAAACAAATGTTTTAATATTATATAAAATGTTTTAATCAGGAAGATCTCAGATATATTCTTAAATGTATCAACTATTAAAGTAAAAGTTGAGTTTGATTTTTGAAAGAAAAATACAAATATTTTTTATTCATTTAAAATATGAAAATAAATTCAAAAGTGACTACGAAATAAATACAGAACTATGTCGAAAGCAGTTGTAAAAATGATTAAAGTTTTTTAATTTTCATAATTTGTTCTTTAATTCATTTTTTTTCTTTTTAAAATTTAATTAAATCATTTAAACAAGTTTATTAATTATTATTTAATTTCTTTTAATTAATTTTAAATTCTAAATGAAAAACAATGGTCACCCCTCCATTATTATTTTTATTATTATCATTATTATTATTATTATTATTGTTACGATATTATTTCACTATGAACACTGTCGTAATACTTAGCTCCCAAAGTTATTGACCCCTTCACATCAAACAACTACGAACAACACTTATTTGCCAAAATAACAAAAAAAATAACAAAATGTTTCAAAGGATCAATAAAATGTCTGCAATCAATCACATTGAAAATCAACGTCAATAATAATCAATTAAACTAAAATCAAAATATTATATATCAATATCAATTAAAGGATTAAATATCAATTAATTTAAAAAGAGAACAAAATCAACAAAATCAAAAAAACAACTTGTGACTACAGGTCCAAAAGGTGGTTAGCTGAGCCCAATCTGGTCCGCTCAGAAACTCCCTAACAGCACAGGACCCGTTGTGAGATCCTGTCGCATAGAAGGCATAAAGACTGACGAAAAACCTTTTGAGAAATATCTAGAATATTTCGTAGTTCAATATCTCGTAGTCAAATACCTTGTAGTCACGAAAATTTCTTTCAGAAAATTTTATGGCAATCCACTATCTTAATTATATACTATTCTGATCAGACAATCAATCAATCGTAGACCAGCTTTATCAATGGGGAATGTTAATTTCCTTTTTGATAGATCTTTTTTGGAAATAATTAATTGCCATTTTGTTTGAATGTACTTTTTAATAAATTAATTATTATTATTTTATTTCTGACCCTTTTGTGGTCTTAATAATTAATTGATAATAACCAATCAGAACCCTATTGCGGTCTCTATCATATACTTTTACAAGGGTTTACAGGGATGTGTTCTTGGTTAACAAAATATTATTATTATTATTGATAAAATCAAAATAAGGTATATAGTAAAGGAACATGGAAATAAATTTATAAATTAATTTTTATTAGTTACTATTAACTAAACTTTAATTCTTACAACCGGGAAAACTATGGATTAATGTATAAAAGCCATAAAAGAAGAACATTAAAACGATACTCTGCGATATTGATAGTGGTAATATGTCCACAGAAATTTTGTATATATATTTTTAAATGTTACTGGTGATGTTATGTCAAGATTTATAAATATGAATAATAATAAAATAATAAATGTAGCGGGTGTAAAAATTGACAATGTTGTTGTAAATTTAAAATATTTGAAACAAGTTAAAAAAGATTTATTAAATCATATTAGTGTAAATAGAATAGTAAATAAAAAAAATAATTCTCTTTTATTTAATATTCAAAATACACTAAAATTATATGTAGAAGAAAAAAATAAAATGTTAAATAAAATAGAAAATATTGTAAAAAGAAATTTTATAATATGATTGTAAAGATGCACCAAAAACTTGGATTAGTTTTACATAAATTAGCATCATTCTGGTGTTTGTTTAAATAGATCAAATTTGCCTTCTAAAAACCTCAACATTTTCAAAATTTTAAATTTAATAATATATTACCTAAACAATATAATAATTTTAATAAATATTAATGATTTTCGTTTTATAGACTGGTAACCGTCTACCTATGACATGAAAAACATTTTTATGAAGAATAATGTCGATTTGGGTGAAAACTATTGTAACCTCTTGGAATTATATCTAAATGAATGAATGTGGTGGTAAAATATTCAATCCAGAAACTGCGAATCAATTTTTATTTAATAAATTTGTAAAAAGAAAATTATTTGCTTTTGTTATTTTTTGTGATTCGGTTTAAGTTTCTTTCTTGACAGGTCAATCATATCAAGTATGTCAAAAACACATGATCCGAATTACATTAGAAGAGTGTTACTTAAAGTGTAATCAATTAATTAAAATAATATATCCATCGGTGCATTTCTATTTTTTAAAAATATGATGCAACAAACATTTTAAACTGGTACCATGGTTACAGACCTTATTTTACAATTATCAGATCTCTAATTTAAAAAATAAAAGAGGGGTCAAAACGATGTCAAGATATCTTTAACTCAGATACCATTAATTTACGCAAATCCATAAATTGTTGAGCTTATATTTTCTGACTATTTACTTTGTAAAATATCTGAATTAAAATTCTATTGGATATTGGACGTCGAATAATACATCAAAAAATTATTTATACAGTTTTTTATTATGTATGTTACCGTACTTTCTCTTTAAATAACAATTGATAAAGACAATATTGGTATAATAAGAGAATATAATTACTCGTTTCGGTGGGAAGGAAAAATTGAAAATTTTAATTTTAAACTTTTCAACCAGTGATCAGACAATGCAAAGATGATCCCCCCTCACTCTACTACCAGGTAGGCAAATCATATGATATCATGGTGATAGTATTTATATATATATATATATATATATATATATAGTGCCAAAACATAAAATCCGACCG
>JBBMKC010207954.1:0-13341 GCA_037834085.1 Bipalium vagum
ATTCTATTGGCTTTTCACACGACTTTTCAGTAATTTTTATAATTTATATGGGTGCGAACAAACTTTTGAAACGCACTAGATTGATTTTTATTGATGAACAACATACCACATATAATGTACCAAAGGTCAAATAATATATAGGCTATAAATATACATTTTTAAATATCTTTTATTAAATTAAGTAAAATTTCAATTAAAGTAAGACTATCATTAAACTTTTAATACTTGTTTGTTAGGAATTTTTTCCTTATGAGGGTTTTCTCAGGTTTAAGTATTTCATTAAACTCATGTGGGATCATAGTATTTAATATCATGGTAATTGATGTTTAATATTTCCTTACTACGGTTTTCACCTGTCCAGAGTTTGGACAGATGTAATATTTGTAAACAGTCGTAATATTTGATGTCTGGATAGTGTAATATTTGATATTTTTGAAGCGCTGTTCCTGATGATATTTAGTTGTTTGGTCATCATATTCTGCATTAGTTGAAGATTCCAGGGGTATTGGACCAGTCTACGATGGGGTTGTCAACCCCTTTTATCTTGAAGACAACCGTGATTTGATTAAAATAAAAAATTATAATTTTTATTATGAATTACTTGTAAAACTTACTTTCATAAATAATCTTATAAATTAGTTCTCTGGCTAAGATAACATTGGATTTAAAATATTTTCCAAAGTTCTTTCAATTTTATTTAAAATTGATTTCTTCGCATTAACACGGTTAGTGTGTCTTTATCATTTTGACATTTCTCCAATTATAATCTATTATTAGTTAAAGAGGCTACAGAATTTCTAACTTTTTGTTTTATTTCTAGAATTTCATTCGTGCAAATTATTTTTTTATCAATTATATTATTAAAATTAGTTATTTGAATTTGTTGGACTTCATTACTGCATGATAACTAAAATTTTTATTGTTTAACACAAAAAGGAAATTGCCAGCTGGTCCATCAATATTTCTTTTCCTCAATATTTTTGAAATTGGAATATGCGTTGTTCTGTCGCATTTGATTTCTTTAATTGTGGTTTAATAATTCTATTTGAAGAAGATGTGGATATTTCTCTTCTAAATATCTTCTGTTAATCTTCCATGGTCTTGGATCAAGAGTTATTTCATGAATGTTTTCCACATTTCTTCATCAATGGTCATCTCTCATCTGATACTCGTCTTCAATTTGAAGTTTTCCAAGACCTGCTGATGTGCCTGCGACCGAAAGGTTTTCGAAAATTAATTTTTGCCTCCAGTGCATCAAGCCTTTTTCAATGGCAGTTCTTTTCTCTCCTAACATCGAACTTATTTTTTCCATTATTTTAAGTATTTACTTATTTTTTTATAATTTATTACATAAAAGTTTGCTTCGATAAATCTTGATTTTTTTCAATTAAAAAAAATTGATTAAAAATATATATATTTCCACAAATTAATAATATATATAATAATATAATAAAATATATGTCTTTATATACTAAGTTGGCTGAAAACTTTCTGGCCTAGTCAAGAAAAAACAATGAAATCAAACAAAAACATGTATTTTAATTATGATAAGACCTTTCGAATGGTCTCTGGAATGTAAGAATTTCATCGCAGGTGAAATTTCGATGCAAAAAGTCGTCTGAATTTTACTAAAAAAATGCAAATTTTCTCTTCAAATTATTAACATTTTGCTTCTTTTGATCAATCGTTAATGAATGAGCATCCATTTTACAGTCACCTTTATAATGTATTGTATGTCATAAAATGTATTTTGAAATGTCCATAACTTCAGTAATTCCACTAAACCACTTTTTAATCCACTGCGACATTCATATTCAGTCATATGCTACCTCGTTTGAAATCTGAATATCAATTTTTAATAGTGGAATAGGATGATGCTGATTTCCCACAATAATTATCCAAATTTCCATTTTTCTGTAGTGCTTTCCTTTCATAAAAATAATTTTTCAATAATATTCTAAATTCTTATTTCATTTTCAAAAATGCAGCTATTGAAAATATTTAAATTGATTGTATTAAACAAAATAATTTACAGAAGTCAATAAAATTTTATATTCATTTATTTATTAATTTATATTTATTTTTTAATGGTCAAAGTCAGGAACTTATTTTATTTAAAGGTTGATATTCAAGGTTTCTATTTCCATTTAAGTATAGATAGTTCCTCGCTGTAGTATATCCAGTAGTTAATTCATTAAGACATAAAGCAAAATAAAAATGTATATTATTATTTGCATATTCTTTAAAAGACAATCGTAATTTGATTAAAATAAAAAATTATAATTGTTATTATGAATTGTAAAAATCACTTTTACTTTATAAATTATTTTTCTCATAAAACGAGTGATTGGAATCTTTGTCCTTTTTCAATTAATAATACATTCAAACCAGTTTAAACTGAACATCATTGGACCAATATTCGGCTATTGTTCAAATGGTTTAGAAAATTTGGATCAGGTAATTTCGATCTTCCTATGGTGATCATCATTTCGGTGGGCCAACCATGCTAGATATTGACTTTCTGGCGTCACTGGTTTAGTCTGACTCATGTCAAAATATAAAAAAAATTTCCGGGAAACTAAATTCCTTCTGGTCAGCAGTGCAGGAAGACTTAAATTAGCTAGGTTAATAAACAGGGAGTTTATATTCTCTTCACGATTTTGCGTGTCATCCTTGCGCAGGGGCCATGCTAATCTTCTCTGTATCGTTCCAATTTTAATATATCACCTCGTTTCGTCATCTTTAGTAAGACAAACATCGAACTAGATTCACTAGTCATTCCATATCTTTTACTGATTTTTATATGATTCATTTGGGAAAATAATGACTCAGGAGAAAATTGAGATTAATAATAATATAAAATAGCCATTGCCAATATTTTGAAACGATAAAGTTTCTGAAATGTCATTCGAAGTTGTTAAATGTTTCTCTTCTGCTTTATTTCGAAAAAAGTTCAATAATCGATTTTTAGCAATTACTTTCATGTTATTTTTCAAATCTAAAAATTTTTGTTTCCATATAAAACTTGAATAAAAATTGATCAATCGCATTTCAAAATTTTCTAAATTTAGCCAATCAAAAAATATCCAAATTGAGTTTATTTGTTGATATAGTATCTGGATATAAAGTAAAATGTGATGTTTCTGCGAATTCCTTGAATCGGTTAAATCTTGAAGATAATTCGTTTATTAACTATTGAATAACTGCAGAAATTTTTTAACAATTTACCTTGACCAGATTTCTCATGAGATTCTAGACCTACAATGACTTTTTTTGAATTTGAGGAATATTTGTAAACATTGGAATTAACGTCACGATAAAATTTATAATTTGGCTTCAATCAAATCAAACGCGACAACTATCTTAATGTCATCTTGTAGTTTTAAATTTCTTTTACATGTAAGCACATATCAGCCATTTGATTTTTATCAATTGATTACAAAAATTGATTGTATATGGTGTTTCATAAATATGTATACCCGTTTAAAGCAAAAATAATCGACTAATTTTCAACCGAATTTATTAATCCAAGGGTTTTTTGTATAAAAACTATTCAAATAAAAATTGCCTATCAACAAATTTAACTAATAACATATAATAGTTCAGTTTGAATTCCTTGGACATCTATACATTTCTGTAATCTTGGCAATACAGATCTGAAAACTTTCTGACAAAGATTTACTGGAATATGATTGATTTCTTCCTAACATTTTCCAGACATTTATAAAATATTTTTCCAATGATATACCTACAATAATATATTAAAACGATTCATGACAAATTAATTAATTTTTATTATAAAACATTCTGTATTGTTCAATCTTCTTATCAATATTTAAAAAGTCTAATTTCGTCTAAGAACTCAACGAATCATTAAAATAATATTTAAAAATCTTCGTTTGTTTAAAGCGCGCGTAGATATTAAATTAACAAATTTTGTAACAAGGATCATAGCATCTTTCAGTGAGTTAAAACTTGTCTATGCGCATAAAACCTGCTGGTGTATAATGTATTGAAACCCTATAATTGAATGTCCAATACGTTATGTAAATAATTTGACAAAAAATTTTCCTCTTTAGTCATACTGCGGTTTCCATATTTAGGAAATACGTTTGAGGTAAAAACACTATCAGCAGTTGTATTTTAGTGACTGTCAATAAACGTAAATAGAAATTGAAAGTATTTCTGGTTTTAATTGTTTGTGCAATAAATTCTTTTTGTTCATTCTTGCTTTTTTCAATGAGCAATTTATGATTTGATTCAAAATGGCATTTTACTGATGTTTTGCATACTACTATTCCTGAACATAGGACACATACTGTTTTGTAGCCTTTGTTAATCATTTCATACTCATCGATTCACCATTTATGAAACTCGCGAAGGTTATATGTATGTGGTGATTTTCTTTAAGATTTTTTAAAGAAAACATCTTCCAGGAGTTGCACATACGAATGGAAATGGAACGTACAGGAAGGGCACCGTGACATTGAAATGCTTCCCAGACCATTAGACGACTTTCGAAATTATGCTTTAATCTAGTGAATTTTGTCTGATAAATCATTCCAATAACAGCTATAACAACCAGGAACATCAAAATTGAATTTCTTTTCATGGGAAAAAGTATTTTCCTATTCTTTTTTAAGTGAATATGGTCTTTCGAAAATTTGAGACGGTTCAAAATATTTACCGTTGTAAACCGTGATTTACTGAGAAGTTTCCGTCACTTGTACATTAGGTTTTGATCATCAAATCATAGATTCGTGCTGTTTCATTATCGCAGGTTAAAATTTATTAACAATTTGTGTTAGCATTAAAATAATTTTTGGTAGCTTCTTCTTGAAAACAACCTATTGTTAGTCGTTAAAGTTTCGAATAACCTTTAGTTTCGTTCTTATAAACATTTTTCATCTTTTTGATTAAATTTCGGATTACTACTTCACTATTCCTTAACTGATGAGCAATTTGAGAACCACCATTTACTTTCAATGACATTAATCCCACGTGCCGTCGATGTTTTGCTCGCTTTCCATTTGACATTCGTATTACTTATTACATTGTTTATATTAAAAATTACTGAAATATTTAAAAATACAGATATTTTAAGTACATGTAGAAAAACTAAATTAAAGCGATGAAAATTTCAATTTTTATGCCAAGTTTCTTAGACACAAATATTCCTAGATTCATCAATAAGATACAATAACAATAATTATATGTAGTTATTTGTGAAGAAATATTATTAATTTTGTTTTTTAATTCATAATTATGATATTTTTTCAAAAATTTTTTTTTCTAATAAACGAATTTTTCACACTTTATAACCCTATTTTCAGATAAATAACATAATAACATAACTTGTAATTAAATTAATTCTTATTTTGTGAAATCTCAGCCTTTTAGAAATGAAGCCAAACATTCTCAGTTATTACTGTGAAACGTATTCTGAGAAGTATGGCCTGTTTGGACGGATTGTAGTGAAGAAACCATTATTAAATGAGTGACATCAATCATTGATTGATTTGATAAGTTCGGTTGGTGTCTGTTTTTGGTCCCTTGCAAGGTTGACGCCTATGTATCGATATGATGCTCCATTTGTGATTCTTGGTATCATTTCTCCTTGAATATTGATAGTTGATGGATTTTCTGGGAAGGAGAGATAGCCACATTTGCTTGCATTGAATTTTAGGCCAAGCCAGTTGGCTTTTATGATTGGTGAGTTGGTCATATCTTGTAGTAGGCATTTTTTTGTGTCTATGATGGTAATGTCATCAGCGTATGCGAGGCAGGTTATATGATTGCCATTTATCATAGTTTTTCCTCCTGATGTTTTGGCAGATTCGAAGAGCAGAGGAGCAATTGCGATGTTGAAGAGTGCCATTGAGAGGGGACAACTTTGTCTAACCCCTTTTTGAATTGAAATTTCAAAGATGCGTTGAGCGTCGCAAATGTAGCTTGAGGCACAAGCCGTGTAGAGAGCTTTGATGATTTTGGTTGCATTTGGTTCGCAACCCATCCTTTGTAGGATTCCAATAATTTGATCGATGGCCACGCTGCCAAATGCATCCATGCTATCTAAAATCCTATGTGTAGACTTCTGGTAAGAGAGGCTCTAATTTGGTCTTCAATGAGACATCTGAGTATGCTGTTGTGCTCAGAGCATCCTTCGGATTTTGCATTTCCTTTTTGTATCGGGAATCCAAGGTAGTTATTATCTGTCCAGATTTGTAGTTGACTGACAAGGTATGATGTGAATAGTTTGTATAGACATTCAAGAAGTGAAATAGGTCTCCATGATCCTATTTCATTATATTTACCAAGTTTGTCCGGTAGGAAGTAGAATTATGATATAGTGTTTCCATCGATGTGGCCTTTGTCCTGTGCGAATGATTTCATTGAAGAGATGGAAGTGAGTTTCCCTTCAGGATCGCAGTATCTGATGTCACGGTAATTGATGTTTGAAAGTCCCGGGGTGCTGTTCTTCATTAGTTGAAGTTGCTTAGTAACGTTTTCTGGAGATATATTGTGAAAGTTGAAGGCCTCTCCTTTGAGGATTTCAGGGCATTTGGTCCAGTCAGTGAGATGTTCATCAACTCCTTTTTGTTTGAAATGATTTTGAATGTCCTGGATATTAGGTGTAGTGTCGGCTTTGGTGTTGTCGAAGACTTTTTTTGGATTCTCTTGATATGTAGATCTGAGCCTTAGGTCATTCTGATATTCGTTGGATTGTTTCAGGTTCTGATTTATGGTTTTTTCTTTTTTGTTTCTGGATTGCCAAATATATGTTGTTGCAGGGTCTTTTACAACGAAACCAAATGCCATCATCATGTTGGCATTTCTTAATAGGCATCATTTGGTGGCATCTTGGGCATTTTCGTTCTTCGGGTAATAAGCCGACTTATAAGAACTTGATTGTTTCAGAACAATCTTTAGTTTTTTCATCAAACTCTTTATGAGTTATTTCATCAATATCAATTGCCTGCATTATCTAAACAATTAATGTCATTATAACCTCAAAAAAGTATAAAAGTAATACTTTATTATAAATTTTAAATATTTTTTGTCTTTTTATCTATTTAAACATTTTTAATTTTTTTATGTCAGAATTTTACTTTATAATGCCTTTTTTATGCTTATTATTATTTTATATATAAATTCAAATTTTTTAATCTTATTATGAAAAAAATTATTTTAATAAAATTATATTTTTTTAATAATTCTTGTTTAAATTATATTTATTTTATAATTCCAAAAGGAATGCACTTACAGCCAATAGTAAGTGCGTTCCGATAACAAAAAAGAACCGAATTGTCTTCTTCAAAAAGGCAATGTGTTTTGTCTACATAAAAGAGTTCGCAGCATTTTAGATATATTTTGTGATGCAATCCCTAAATAATTTGATCATATCCATTTTTCGGATCTGGTCACATATTAAGTATTGTTCCAATGAATTATTAGATATACCCAAACAATCTGCCGTCTGGAATGAAAAAGGTGTAAATTTCAACTATATCAATTTTGATTAATAAAAATAATAGTTGACTACACTCCTTCCACTTCCGATCTCATGGATAATTCCTTTGAACTACTTTTCCAAGAAAAATTTACACTCAATGTCATATTCTGATAAATTAAAAATATTTACGGTCTTTTCCCATTCATAGAAAAATTAATAATTAATTAATAATAATAATTATACAAATGTTGTTCAAAATTACTAAATTCAAAATGTTTCCAAAGAAATTCTCACTGAAATTCTCTACAGTTCCCTTATCAGAAATTTCATGAATAGGTCCTGTAATCTCTGTCTCAAAAAGAATCCAACTCACGTTTAATGTCGTCAAATGATTTTTCATAATATATGAAATTTGGCCAAATAGTCTCAAAAAATTTACCAATCATGTTGAAGCACATGGTTTATTAAATAACCAACGTTCTAGATCACCTTTAGAATCGATTTCCAAAATTCTGAAAGAGACTTTAACACTTCGTTGACACGTATTATGAAAAAGAAGTATTTTATTGAAAATATTTTTGTATTTTGTCGTCATACATTTTTAGAGAAATTTTCAGAAAATTCAGAATACACTAAAGCAACCATGGAAACCTTTTCTTTATTTTGTGAATTTATTTTCTTCAAAAAAATACTTTTCCCTAGTGTATAGGATAAGTCTGAATAGTTAAAGCCCATTGCCTGAGGCAAGAAGAACAAAAATGTTTTTTAATTTAACAATTAAATTAACATTTTCCGCTTAAGAGGTCGGAAACGTTGAGCAAAGAGAGGGCCACACAAATATTTGGTATACGGGACCGGTCATGTCTGGGAAAAGACAACACCTGGTTCATGAGTTTTGTTGCAAATTTTAATGAGATGTTTTTTAAATATAGACATCGTTTGTATGGTCGATCTCATGAACGATTTTATTTAAATCAGCGGCAAAAACAGAAAAGATATAATATGTAAATTAACCATAAAATTCAACTGTGGAGACTACGACCAAACAAAGCTTCAACCTCGACAACAGCAACGTCTAATAATCCCGCAAATCCAAAACTTTAACTTTGTGATCATCCATAAACTTTAGTTAACTTTGTGATCATCATCCTTCGTATATGTGCATGTATCTAAAAAACTTTGTTTATTCTTTTTGTTACTGTTATGAGCATGTATATTTAAATTTAAAATATATTTATTGTAAAAAATTGTTTTAATGTTAACAATTCTGACCGAAAAAATAGTTAAAATATAAATAATTAAATAATAATAAATTAATAATTTAAAAAATATAATATTATTATTAAATTTATAATAAAAATTTATTAGTAACATTAAGTTACTAAAAATAAAAATTTAAAAGAAAATTTTAGAACTAATATTAAAAATAGAAGGAAATAAATAAAATTAAAATAAAAATAGTAAAAAATTGTTACTGAAAATAAAATTAAAAAGAAAATATTAGTATAAATAGGAAATAAATTTTAGATAAAATTGAACAATAAATTCTTAATAATATTATTATTATTTGGATAACAAACTTCTAAAATTATTATCATCATTATATTATCAAAAAGACAAGAAAATTTAAGTCAAAATTATATCAATCAACGGAAACGATTACAGTTTTCAAGGCAAAATTATTATAATTACTACGATTCCCAGAAACAATTTCCGACAACCGGATTGAGCCCCATTATAAAGAGAACTATTTCTACAACAAAATTCAGAAAGAAAATCAAAGAGCAACGACAATCCAATATTTTGCAAAGCTTCAATTTCAACAATTCTGGAATCATTCCCATATATCCGAGTATATCCGGCCTCACCCAGCCATCGTTTCAATCCAAAAACTACTCAATCTGCCATACTACCAATTCTTCGACCTCCGAACCAGTACATAGGACCAGTTAGACTGGTTTATATTCGTACGTGGCCCGGCACTCCCGAACGTTCCTGAAGTTCTGGCCAATTCCGATCGACAACCTTCGCTTCCTCTTCTTGTATACTAACCCATTGGCTTTTGGACAGTTTATTCAAGTCTATCATTAAAAGTAATTTTTTCTACTTGACACTAAATAGTGTCAAAGTAAATATATTTTTATTTTAATTTACGACTTCATTTATTTACGTCAAAAAGTTTCATCTGATTATTGTGTGTTGAAGATACATGGGATTTGTAAAAAATTCGTTATGCAGTTTGAATCTAGGGATATAGGTAACAGACACAAAATATGATGGATGCACGATAATGCTTATCCCTATCGATTTGAGGTATTTTAAAAAGCGTGGTCCTCCTCGTTGTGATGATAAATATTTTTTGGCTAAAATCCATTCATAAGCAGTTCGTAAATCAATATTTATAGCTTTACACAGACATCTCCAATCCGCATCGCTTTTGAAAGAATAAAGCTTTAACATTCAACGCTGCAGGTTTTTAACGAACCTTCTGGTTGTAAAATTATGGTATTTGTTCAAATTCGTTATTTTAAACGATACACAAAATAATGTAACATTGTAAAATATTAAAACTTTTCCATTTGTTAATTAGAAACTCATTAGTTTGATTGAAGACTGTATATGGTATATAATGGTATATTTTCATTTTCTATCGAATCTGATTGATTATTGTGTCTCAGATTGAATTTATAGAATGAAGTCTTTCCTATGTCGTCTAAGTTTTGTATTTTTAAGTTCAATTAGTTTTAAATTTCCGATGATGGGCACTTAAAGAAAATCATCAATAGGTTTTTGAGCGAATGGTGCTTGAGCAAATGGTGTATTATATTGAGGATCACTTAATATGTTGTCAGTTTGTTCCATCTCTGTTAAAATATTGTTATAATTATACGCTTCATATAAAAACGTATGTCTATCCAAAACTCAGGATAGGATTACTTACCATCATAAACAATTTGACATTCAAGGCTCATGGGTTGAGAACAAAAGAGGATTAATAAGAAATCCTCAATGAATGAATCAAGAATATTGATCCTGATTCATTTATTTATCTACACTCTAATATCCTGAACATTAATTGTGAGGAGTAAAAAATTTAACTGGTTCATTAATGAATACCTGACCGCTTATAAACGTCGAACAGTCACTTTCAAAATGAATCAAAAAGTGAAGCGTAAAACGCAACAGAACAATTAAGATTGCGGCCCGACATGCTTAAAATATATAGAAACGATTGAAAAGGAAAGAAAATGCATCCAAAGCCTGATGACCTCCTGGAGAGAGAGAACCCGAACCCATAATGGTTTTTCTCAGCACATAGTCGGAACAGGATCCAACAGCCGACGAACACTCCGTCCACATTTTAGCTTAAGAATAATTATAAATAAAACCCAAAGACACCTTCAGACACTTCTTATCCTTATCGATAACCATTTCACAAAGCTTTCAGCCAAACCATAAAATAAATCTTATTTAAAAATAATGAATTTCAGATGACACTTACCTTTCGACCAATTACCAAACCTGAACTCGGCTCGCATTTTAAAAACCTCAAACCTTCTGTTGTCTCTGATGAACTTACCTTTAATGACCTGAAATTATTGAACCCACCCATAAAAATCTTCAATCTTATCCTCCAATATATAAAGTAATCCCAGATAAATGGAAAAAATGTAGAACTTTGCATTGAAAAAAAGTGAATCCCACAAAACTGTTGCGAAGTTAAATCCTCATACCAGTGCCATCATATTTTCTCCTCTGAAATTGATACATTATGTGCCTTTCAGCAAGAATATCCCCTCTCCGTGACCCTTTTCTGTCTTACAATTGAACCACTGACTATAAAAACCTTAGCTATAGAAAATCCTCTGACCACCAACATCATTGACTTCACAATACTTGCATACGCGGTTGAACATGTTGTCTTTGAGGCCGATTCAAAATAATTTAAAATAATTATCGATAATCTCATCTAACTGACAAATAAAATTCAACCAAGATTTACACCAAATAAATGCGGCTACTTTTCCAATAAGATTGAAAAAAGGATCGATTTAAAATTGTATGATATCCCTAAAATTGATGAACAAATTACTTATATCTAAGAGTCCCATTTGGCCAACAAAAACAACAAAATATTCAGCAAATTTTTACTTATAATTCGATTCTTCAAAAAAACAGCATTTCGGATAAACCCTCATCAAAATCAAAATTATATTTTTGTATAACAAACAAATCCTCTTCCGAGGAAAATGTGTATTTGTATTGGTTGGTTGATTTTTGATAGTTGGCTTGTCTGCCTTCCGCACTCATTTGGATATGTCCTGAATGTATTAAAAGAGATGGGAAGGTAGCAGAGAAAAGAGACAGAGAAGAGGTAATAATACATAAGATATTCAGAAGTAAAAAATTATAATAAGAGAAAAGATAATAAGACTATATAATATGATATAATAATAATTTTTATAATTTTATATATTAATAATTTTTGTATAAAATTAATTAATTAACCAACACTATTTTAATTAATTATTTTTTGTATTATATTATTTATATTATTATTATTATATTATATATAGCATTATTATTAATTCTTGAATTAATTATATTGTCAATGATACTATTAATTTCAGTCCTTATATTTGGTTGAAGTAAAGCCTTAAATTTGAGATTTCCAGTAAAGTATTCTATTGCATATCTGCAAACAAACAGGCCACAGTCTGTGTCTGTATTTTTGAGTAGGAGATTCTGAAGATAAGATGGGAGAATGGAGATTTCACCAGCTGGGGAAGAGAGTTAAGTAATTATTCTATCAAGGAGGTTATGAAATGATATTTGGTTCGGAGTGAGATCAGGAGTGGAAGGATCTAAAAGAAAAGATTGCTGTCTTTCTGCTGCATTTCAAGTCAGCAAGCAAGAAGGGAGAAAGCTTATAAAATTGGTCATGAAGGTTTTGGGCAAAGACCATCGCAACACCTGGTCTTATAAAGATAGTGTGAGGGGAGTCGATAGTTTTTGTCCTGATGTAAGCTTCCATGATCAATCCTACGAGTCATATTTTCTGTGTCGTCCCTTAGAGACATGAATGTCAGTTAGATCAAGTGTTGGGAATTGGTTTGAGGTGTGTGTTGTGGAGAATTCATCAAAAACAGTGTTATATTTTTCTAGGAAGTGATCTTTGTGGGCAGATAGAGATTCCTTAATGAGATATGATTTCTCACATTTATTACATTTAAGTCTGTCAAGGGAGATGGCGGTGTAAAGAGTGTCGCAGGATTCCCCAGCTCCATAAAGATTCAAGTTTTTGTATTCATTAATCGAGTTCATAGTTGCGTTTGCAGAGTTGCAAAGTCCATCAAACTTAACACTATAGTCAGAGTCAGAAAAGGGGGATCTCATTTAGAGTGTGTTGATGGATTGATCTATTGTGAGATGTTACAGAGTCAAGTAGAGGATCAGAGAGACAGGGAACATTTTCACTCCGGTCTTCCCACTCCGTATATTGAAGTATATTTAACTTATATTGAAGAATAAGATAAGCAGAACCGTGACGTGAAATATGCAGCTTATATGGTGAGTCAGCCATAAACAGTGTTACCTGCCAAAGATGATTTGCGCGCTTTCGTTGTGGGGATGTCAGTCTCGAAGATGGTGCCCGCAAAGGATGATGATCAAATCTTGGCCTCAATTAAATTATTCCGGCATATCTCAACGCATAGCTCAACTTCGTTGAGCATTCTCAGTGGCGAAGTGTTTGAAATATCTTGGGATGAAAAAAAAGATGGATATTTGGATCCCTCATTCATTATCTGTAAAGAACATTTTGGATCGTATTGCGGTATGCGAATCTCTCCTAAAATGGAATTCATTGGATCCATTTCTGAAGCGTA
>JBBMKC010207965.1:0-13341 GCA_037834085.1 Bipalium vagum
ATAATCAAATTAGTTCAGTGAAATAACATTGTTTGTAAAAACATACTTGAGTCTATTTCAATGGCCAGGTACTGTAAGTTGTCAATAAAAATTATCAATATGAAAATGGAGAATCACGAATTTCGAGTCATACTGAAACATTATTTTTTGAGAGGTAAAACAATCAGCGAAACAAATTTACGACTCATTAAATATTATGATGACTCTTTATCATCAATCGGGATGATCCATAAATGGTTCACCGAATTTTGTTGTGGCCGTACAAGCACAGATGATTCCGCACGGTCTCGTCGTCCAAGGGAAGTGAAAACATCGGAAATTATTCAAATGATTCACGATATCGACAAGTGATCGACGAATCAAAGTGCGCGAGATAGCCCAGGCTTTTAGTATATCAGTTAGATCAACATTTTCAATTTTGCTTAAAAATTTGGAAATGAGAAAATTGTCTACGAGATGGGTGCCGCGCTTGCTCACAGTTGACCAAAAACGTGAGCGTATGTGAAGTTTGGAGCAAAGTTTGGCTTTATTCCAAGACAGACCAAATGAATTATTTCGTCGTTTTATCACTGTTGATGAAACTTGGATTCACCATTATACCCCTGAACTTAAAAATCAATCAAAGCAGTGGATATAATCAGGCGAACCAGCTCCCAAAAACGCGAAGACTGTTGCATCTGCTGGAAAGGTCATGACTGTCATTTTTAGGAATGCGCACGGTGTAATTCTAGCCGATTATCTTGAAAAAAGAAAAACAATTAATGGTTAATATTATAGTGGATTATTGACCCGTTTGAATGAAGAGATTAAAGTGAAACAGCCACACAAGTAGAAGAAAAGAGTGTTGTTCTTCATGATAACACACCGCCTCACAGGTCAGGTAAAACTACATGAACTACACTTTCAACTGCTATCACATCAACCATATCCTCCCCATTTAGCTCTGTCTGATTATTTCCTCTTTCTAGACATGAAAAAATGGCTTGGAGGTCGAAAATTTCAATCGGTGCTTATTTTGATGGACTGGATCAATCTTATTATAAAGAAGGAATTAATAAACTTGGATGAAGTATATAGACCTACTTGGGGATTATGTTGAAAAATAAACTTTGTTCTGTGTAAATATATTAGTCGTTATTTTATTTTTCACGGACTTATTGAACCACCCTCGCAAATATCAAGAGCGATGCATAAATTTACAGACATTCAAAAAATTTACTTATATGAATGTAAATGATGAAATACAGCTTTGGTCGCTGTTGAAGACAATTGGACATGCAGCAAAGGTACAACTAATAAACGAATCATTAAATGGTGATATTTGAAATTTTCGGAAGATGACAAAAACCGATAAAACGTAGATCGCGGTAGGTCAAGAAGAGTTATTGAGAATGTCAATTTATTGACCGACGTGGAATTAAATTCAAGTCAAACCTTTTGGAATCTTGCTAAAACATTCATTGTTAATTACAAGACATTTGAAAACTGTTGATCAGATTTAAAAGTTTCAGTCTTGTTTAAAATTAAAATATCTAATATCCTTTAAAAAGTTGTGAAAGATATAGATTTAAATTGACATTTCTAAAAATTTATGATATTTATTAAAAAGAACGTATTTAATGCAAAATATTTTTCTTATAATCCAATAATAATTAAAGACAATCAAAATTAAATATATATAAATTTATAAAAAAAAAGTCTTATCAATGAGATTTAGAGAGAAAATAAAAAGATTAAAAAATTAAATTCATAGAGATAAAATCTTTAATGTTTTAACCCTTGAATTCTTACGTTCCACTGTTATATTCAGCAAAATTTTTTGCCCACTCCTTTCCTGATTTTGAAAGGCGATTAGACAGCTGAACTCGTACGTACTCTAAAACAATAGAAGAAGCCTTATCTCTTAGAGGTATCCAGAGAGATTCATTATAATTAGCAATTGATGTTTCTGTAGTTATCTTAATTTAAAAAATATAAATAATTACTGAAATTTGATATATTTGGTTTTCACGCATGTAATAATAACAAATACAGATAAAGACATACCCTTAAATAAAGTAATAATTATTATAATGATAACAATAAAAAAATAATATTTTCGCATCGTTATTCTCTAATGAGCTTCTTGATGAATTTCACCAAATCGAAGGCTTTTGAGAAAATTTTCCTAAATGGCTTATTATTTTTATCTTAACGGACTTCCGTTTTGTCACGCACAACCAATACTTCCATCAGTAATTTATGATTTTTTTCTTAAGCATCAATAACTGCTGCGGGATTTTCTGAATTCATAAGGCAGGCAAATTAAGTTTCAATCTCAAGTTTGTCACCTCTAATTTTTTGGCTTAAACCATAAATAGGCTTACAAAGGTGATAAAAACAAACATTTCATGTTATTAAATTGGTTATTTCAAAAACTAAATGTGAGAATCAGACCTTTCCTTATTCT
Organism: Bipalium vagum; assembly: GCA_037834085.1. NCBI lineage: Eukaryota > Metazoa > Platyhelminthes > Tricladida > Geoplanidae > Bipalium > Bipalium vagum. The sequence goes on from JBBMKC010207965.1 coordinate 2,450, forward strand.
TTAAAAGAAATTCTCTATGTTTTCTTATTATGACCAGAGTCCAAAGAGCTCAATCAATCGCAAATGACACGCACGGACCCGTCCCGAAATTGCATTATAATAAATAAAATCTGGTAGGTTCAAAAATTATTTCTAAAATCGTGTTTTGTAAAATTTATTGTTCACTATACTAAAAAGTAATGTATAATTGCGATATGAGCGCTTCTTTTGAATATATATGAGATTTTTGCATATAAATGTAATTTTAAAATAATTTTTATCTGTCAAAAATAAGTGCGAAAAAGGCTCTCTTCAATCTTTTATTTATCAAAGTAAGATCCACTATCATCAACACACATCTGCCAGAGCTTTTTCAGTTCATATATTAAAAATTCAAAGAAATTATGGATTTTGGAATTAAAGAATTGTCAGGTCTTCCTGATGGTAAAATCTTGTTCCTGTACAAATTTATCTGAATTCTTTAATAGGTGGAAATTAGTTGGAGCTAGATCGGAGAATATTTCGGATGACGAAGAAATTCCTAATTCATATTGGAAAGTTTCCGAGTAGTAGAAGGAGAAAGAATATATTTTAATGAATAAATGTACATATTGTGTTTAAATTAATAATTCGTCTGACTTTTTGTCCACACTAATATACATACTAGTATATATTGTATATGAAATTCAATGGGATTCTGTAATTGTATTCCATTGTGTAAAATGATATCACTTTACATACGCAAATTTCGTTTTTTCGCTATAAATTTTTCAAAAAGTAAATATATATAATAAACATGTGTATTAACAATAGCTTAAGGTTTATTGTTCATTATGCATATATGAATTAGAACGTAATATTATTATGATGCAATATAACATAATTTTTGTAATATAATGTAAAATTTATCATTTTTCAACTTTATTTATTAATGTATGCATTAATTTATACAAAAGTTAAAATTATTTAGATCAAATGCATTCATAAAATCACATGATTTTTCAAATGTCTAAAATCACATTTGAATTATTATTTATTATTATTAAAGTTTTATGAATAGTACTTTAATAATATTGTGTATATTTATAAATAATACATACCAGTCCTCCAGATGTTATATAAAAATCATCAAGCGAAGCAATATGCCCAGGATATGAGGAAAATGATATATTTTGACCTGGAACTAAAGGACTTGTATTTTCAATATCTATAAATTTTGTATTAAAATATGAATCCAAAAACCAAGCTTATACAATTAACTCTATATGGAAAATTATACAATTTGGTAATTCTTAACATAATTGCATATGGACTCCAAGTAGCATGAGAAGCATAAATATCCCCTTGAATATATTTGATAAAAGCTGAACAGCTTCCACGTCCAATAACCTTGTGGCTAGTAAATTTCGAGTGATACTCTTTTCCACCGAGAATATTAGACAAAGCTGACAGATCCCCATCAGCCTGAAGAAGGCTAAATGAAAAAATATATTTTCTTCCGATTTACTCACTTTCTTTTAAATTTCGTTTTCGTTAGTAAAAAAATAGTAGTTAAAAATGTATTTATACTATTTATATATTTAAAACTTTTTATTGCAATAAGCATTTACGAATATAACGGTTTCTTAACACCAGGAACATCAAAAACCAATACAAACAATAATATGGTCTATAAATGTATAATTAGTAAATATTTTAACATAAAAAGAAAAATAATTGCAAAAACGTCTTCTTTTACAGAGATGTTAAGAAATTTCACGTGGTTAATTTTTAAGTTTTAAGGTTTTTGTAAAAATTATTTTGACCTATTTCACACAAAAGAATTAATTACAACAATCCGAAAACTTGATCCTTCAACTGCAATAGATATTGTTCTGTGAGATCTGCTGTAGAATTTCTCCAGTTTCTATCGAAACCGTCTTGCATCCCTTTTATTTGCCACAACATCAGTCGAACCTAAAGATAAGAAAAAATAAAAAAGCATTTTAATAATTTATTGGATCACTTACCATTTTCCAATATCCCCCTTGTTGTCTGGATTTCGTTATCATTGATTCGATATTGGTGGATAGATATTGCTTTAATTTCGTACAAAACAGACTCGTTTTTTCACAAAAACCTAATAGAAAAAAATGTATTTTTCAATAATTTTCATAGCATTAATAATGAAGAAAATAACGAAAACATAAATCAGCTTGTAAAAACGAATCCAAGCAAATCAAAAGGTATAATATGGGATGCAACCGGTGTATCAAAGTCATACATACCAGGGAAAGTTTATGATCCCCTGGTATCACCTTGTCCTCTAGTCAAGTTCTTCGACAAAAATAGTAGAAGAAATCAATGTCATTCCGCCACACAAGTATCACTCCGAGAGACTTTAGCCGTGTTCATAAATGTCATGCTATTAATCAAGGACAATTTGGATTGTAATTTATGTATTTTAATAAATATATTTTATATTTAATATTTTATTTATTTTGAGTTTAAGACTTTTGGGTCACCTGGCATATTTAATTAAAAGTTAGTTGACTCGATTTCAATGAATTATTGACATCTGCTATTTTTATGTAATATATATTCAATATATGAGTATCATAATATAAACTTATTGACAAATTTTCAGTGATTATGTAAATCTTATTTGAAATAATAAAGTAAATAAGGAATATTATTAATGATAAATAGATAATAAAATAAATAAATAATGAAATAAAATAATAAAATTGATAATTAATATTATTAATAATTAATATTATAAACCAATAAAATGATTTTATTATTCTCTAGTTATACATTAACAGTATAAATATTAAGCATCAATAATCTAAATCAATATGATATGTCTGAAATAGATTTAATTAATTTTATTAATTTTTATTTAATGAAGTTTACCGTGGTAAGTATTGGTCATCTGAGCTGCAATTAAATCTCTTGTGATGCTTGCCTCATCAACCCCAGCATAATAAGCTTGCACTTCATCTGGAAATTCATTCGAAGTTTCGACGTATAAAAATCCCCAACTAAAAATTTTTAAAGTAATTTAACTTAATCACAAATTTCTTAAATAAATGCTTTCTTTACCCAGTTAAGCAATAGAAATCTACTTTAACTCTGCCTCTAAACTTGCAAGAAAACAAAACCACTGACAGCATTTTTATCATTCTATTTTATCATGATATTTATGTAATACCCGTAACAAGTTTTAAGATTTTTCTTTTGAAATATAACGAAAATAAAATATAGGGCCATAATTAGTTAATTTACTCAAAATATTAATTTTTTATTTTAATGCGTCTATTACAACTAGTAAAAAGTTATTTAAATACTTACTCCATACCATAAAAACCCCAATTTGTTAAAATTAGTTTTGATAAAATAAGAAAAATAATAATGAAGTTTATTATAATAAATGTGGTGCATTAACATTAAAATCTTTCTGCTTTTTAATTTCCGTTACTATCCGACATTTGGTTTCAATAATAAAACTCAACATTTTTACATTAATTCTCATGAACCAACCTATTGATAGACGGGAAAAAACTGATGCCGTTTGCATTTAAATCTGGAGACTGTGATGGTTGGTTAATATTGGTTATATTAGGAACAAGACTATCTCTGAAGCATTCAACATTATTCTTTTCAATGTGTGGTCGAGCATTGTCCATTTGCACAATCAAATTCTGAAATGACTGCATTTTTTTTACAAATCATAGGCATAACTTAAATGATCATCAAGTCATAAAAACTATCTTCAATTATGTGTAATCAATTTTGTTTGAGTCACTCTTATGATGATTTTTCGAAGAAAGATATACCTCGACATTTTTCTGAATCCAATCAATCTATTTTCGATATCAGGCTTCGCAACAGCTGTGAGAATCATGATCTTTGGTGGGTTACCTTTACTGAGTAGTAGGTGTTTTTTCTCTGACCGCTATCATGATATCATTCCCGTTGGAAGGGATACAATTCTAACCACTTCTCATCTATGTCAACATGACCCTTCCATTGATGATAACGATTCTGTCGACATCATTTTAACCTCTCCAATTTCTGTTCATCACTTAGCAGAGGGCATGTTCTTCTCGAAATAAGTCCCATTCTTTCTTCTTCAATAATTCTTTTAACACTTGTATGTGGAATCTCAATCTCTTCATAAATACACATAATGCTAGAGGATCTCCGCTTCCACAACTTGTTGTCTTCTGTTAACATATTCTTCGATTTGCTTTCTTCTTGAACCACTCTTTCTGTCCAGAGTACCTATTTCAAAAAAATTCTTTCGTAAGTGGTGTGCGTTATCTTTGTTAGCATTGAACGCATCCCATAGACTTTCACTGTTTCGTACTGTCTGTACTTTGCCAATTTTCATGATAATCCTCTCATAGTGGATTAAGATTAATATTTTATTATCATTAAATAGCGCCATATATAATAATCAATATTGCATCTTTTAAACAAACGATACTTACAAATTCTTTTCTAAAATAACTAAATCGAGTTTTTTATGGTATAAAATATTATATTAATACAGTTCCATATTATATTATTAAATAAATATACTAGTAAACAAAATCCGATAAAAGTTTTGAAATTATTTTAATCGTTCCAATGTCCAAAACTCTTGATTGCGATAAGGATGGTGAAGGATTGTGAAGATCAGGCACATGGAAAATGTTATTCACACTTGGTAGTAGTTTAATAACTTTTAATTAATAATTGATTTTATACTAGGCAGAAATTTTGAAAAAAAAATTAACCTTATAACTTGCAATTCCAAACAGAACTCTGGTTTTTTATATCTGTGTTTTATATCGTTTATCAAAATATGAATTTTAATCATTCTAATCAATGGACATTTTCCCTTACATTTTTGCTCGCCATTAACAAACTTTATGAAAACAATGGTTTTGGTCAATATATTGTTCATTTGAGTATTACCAAATATAATAGTTCTTTGATTTCAATTTTGTCGGAAACAAAAAGGTTATTTACTCAATTTTTTATTTATTTATTTTTCATAAAACTTTATTTAGCTATTTCTAACAACCCATTAATATTTTAGAATAAAACAATATGTATGACTTTGGACTATATACAGATTTAAACAACGCTTCATGTTTATATTAAATAATTAAATAATTATCTTATACTTTGAATTCACATAAAAAAAATTTTAGACTCACCCTGTAGAATTTATCTGATTACTGAACACAGCATAGGAAATTGTACCTTTCGTTTTTGGACCTGATTAAGAAATACAATTACTATTTAATTTCCCCAAAAAATTTCACCATTTATTAAGCGAACAGCATAACTTGTGCCATTTCTAACAGCTTCAATAGACATTTCATTAACTTCATTTGATGTATTCACAAAATGTATATTAAAATCTTCACAATTTATAAAGTTTGTGGTCGAACATAAAATTAACAGTAAAAGTATCATGTTACACTTCAGACTTTAAAATAATAATAAATAATTAATTGATTGATTAACCTCTTCGGTAATCTATTTCGATTAATATAAACAAACCCAGTCATTGTAACGGTTAAATTGAGTAAATTTACTGAACCTATGTAATTTAATTTTCATTTTATAAGATATTCTTCAACCTTCTTTAAGTATTGAATTTTATTGTTTTACTTTTATTAAATGCCAAACTTAAATTTTACCCTAATTTGTTTTAATATGTTAATTAGTGTTATTTAAACTCTAAACTTGTTTATTTATTTTAACAATTCAAGTGATGAACAAATTTTGGTGAAAAATATAAATTTTGTAAACTAAAAAATTTCAAACTATAATTTTGCTGAGGACTTTTATTGGAATTCAAACAAATGCAGAAATGAGCATTAAAATGTAAATATCTTAATATGATAACTTTATATATGATGATCCAACTGATTATTTATATGAACTTAATTCTATTGATATTTTTGATTTATTTAAAATCCCACTCAGATCTTAGAAATTCTTTTTCCATATTTTCATTTAACTTTTGTTACATTTATATTCTATAAACTATATAACCTTTAGTCAGTGATTTTTACTGGCTCCTTATGTCATTAACGTACTCATCCCAAAAATAATCACAATAAACTTTATTATTTTATAAAAATACAACAATAAGTCAATCGCCAAAATCAGTCGTATAATACACAAACGATCGAAAAAAAACCACGACACAAATACTCCAAATGATAAACGCAAATAGTAAATTAATAGTTTGTAAAAATCAAACACTCATGTGGTTATTTAATCGATGACTGTTAAATATCAAATAATGAAAGATCGATTGAATTTCGGTAAAAATGCCGTACTGAAAATCAACGTTAGACATTTGTTTTACTTTATCACTTAATAAAATTATTATAAATTTATATTCTGATTTTTGTTTGTAAAAATTATTTTCATTCCTTTTATTTCCACTAAATAAAACTTTTACGGATGTAAATATTTTATTAATTTTATATAATTTTATTTTAACATTATTTTTAGCATCAAATTATTTAAAAGACAATGTCGACATATTTAGATTCTCCAAATGATTCCCTACGTAACGGTATAGGAGAAATTTTGATACTATGCTGTTACATTTAACTATTTAGATATGAACGATTTGCAACAAATCAATCAATGTTTCTCATCCGTCTCATAATATGTTGATTGTTTTACTAAGATTTATTGTTATCAATAAATAAAATAGTAGTGTACATCGTCTAATTTAATTGGTTGATTGATAAAATTAAAAAAATCTTTCTATCAGGTTAGTATTATTTTAAAAATTATAATCGAATCGATGTGCAAGTTGAGATTTGCAATTTTTTGCAGTAGGCTCCTTTCAAACGTCCATTAACGATGATGCACTTATTAAATAGGTTTTTACGGTATAAACATAAGTTGAATAAGTTACAACAATTGACGGAATATGGTGAGTTAAAAATATTACTTTTGGCTGATGTTGAAGAAATTCGTATAAAATTTCACTTTGTCTGGATCACATTTCGATGTTTTAAACGAAATTCTTGAACTATGAAATAGGTTAGAGAAAGGCTGATTTGAAATTGATATATGGATCTGTTCATCTGATCACCACAAATATATTTGGAATTTTTGTAGTAGTCTCCTTAACTCTTGATAGTGAAAAATAATATCAATCTTAAAATAAATTTTATGCTAGTAAAAAAAGTTTGTTTAATAATTTGAAAATTTTGAACAAACGGATTATTATTATTATTACGGAATTTATTCCGAAACAGACCCGAAAAATCAAAATAAATAATGATCTTTAAATATGTAATAATAAAAATAATTAATGACTGCTAAATAATTTTTACTATTTTCCTCTATCGAACTCTGTAACTGTTAGCTCAAACTTCTCACTTTACTGATAATGTGTCTGTTAAATCTAAATTACCTAAAAATCTATCCTCTATTGAATTAAAATAATCACAATACACTTAAATCCAAATTACCCTTTATGAATCAAAAAAGTCACAGAACAATTTCTTACAGCTATCACAATGTACAACAAGAAAACAATCAGTAATCAAGAAATTCGCAATAAATTTTTAAGCAAAAAAATGCTCTCTATTAATTAAAATAAGTTAATTAAATATTGATAAGAATAAAAAGAATAAAAAATGAAATTCTTAAATTTTAGAATACAAGAAACACAAAGAACTCTCACTCTAAGCAATATCGGGCCTTAAGTCATCCAATAGTCTCTGTTTGGTTGCCTAGGGATTCCCAAACTCGATAGGTCCCATTGTCAAATCTTGCAGTAGTATCTTCATATATGCAATTAATGATTGTGAAAATCTGAAATTGATAGTTGTTCTGAAGCTAATGAAATTGAATTCTAGGTGCTCTTCATTTAAGTGATGCTTCTTCCGACGTAAATTCTGGATATATTTTCTGTCGTAGATACTGATTAACTCAGTCTTAGAAACTGATAAACTTTCTAAATGATTATAAATATATAGTAGTAGGAATTCACTGGCGACCGCCTATTTCTACTTTTGGATATTTATTTCACAATAATTCAAAAAAATATTTTTTTATTATCTAGACGTCGAGAATTGATATCTTATTATTATCACTATTAATTATTATTTATTTTCTCAACAGCGAGATAAATTGCTATTTTTATTAAAAATTATTATTAATACTTAATTATAATCTATTGTTACTTTAATTATTATCGTAACGTAATGAGTAAACTTTAAATTAATTTTCATATTTTAGTGACAATTCTGATTTATAAGGAAATGTAAATGAACACTGAATCGATTGTTAAACACTAATTTGAATTAAATCTCAAATAAAAATAAATCGAATTATAACACTGAATCAATTAATTACGCTTTTTATAAATGTTACTTTTTGGTCCGTTCCATATGCCACTAAAAAAACAAATATTTACCAACTTTTACTAAATTTATTTTTTAACCATTAAAATCAAAATTATCCAATCACAAATAATTACAAGAAAAGTAAACCAATTTGGATCCGGTCAATTCTTGTTTCAAGTTTGCTCAATTCACCCCGAATTCGGTTCTATCTTTATCACAATTCACAATTTCACTACAATTTTTATTCCTAACTATATGAAACTAAAATTCTCCTTATGCCTAACTCTCGTATAAATTTTGACTAACTTCAGTGTATCTACATAAATTCTGCTACTTCATTATATATATAGGACTCAAAGTCTCTTCTCCAGCCAATGATTGTTTCCCTTTTCCATTAGCTAATGGATAAAACGGGAGGTTTTGATTATTCAGCTCAGTCCGAATGTATTCGTCTAAAACAAATAGTCAATTACTTTAGGTTTCCTTTAAAAAATATAAATAAGTAAATATTTTATATTTTAGTATAGAAAAAGACTAATTAAAAGTTTAATGAATTTTGAATTACTATTATCTATTATCAATTACTAAATTATTATCATCGACCATATTATTATCATTAGTAATTATTATCGTTATTATTATTGTCATCATCAATTTTTAATATTATCATTATCGATTATATTATTATCAACATTGTTCTGATATTCTTATGCAAAATTGTCATAAACGTAGTGGAAGTTGTATGCTTATTTCGTTGTTTTCAAAAGTGAAATTATAAAATTCCCTTCAAAAATATTTTAAAAACTACATTTTCCTCCTCTTATAATTCGTGTGGCGTGTAAAAACGAAATCTATTGTCACAACAGACAATCAAATTTTTAGAAATACTGAGCTTTTCATTCAAGTCATTTATTTGACTCATTTACTTGGTTATATACAATCTCAAACGTTTCTCGTAATGTATTTTATTCGATGGGCTATGCGGTATTGAACGAAAGATACAAAAACGGTAGAAGTAAATTTCTGTCTGTTTGCACTGCCGGTGTTCTAATGGCTGGTGGACATGATAAGTGAGCGAGAAGAATTTGTGTGTATCCTGATTTTGTTGTATATCTTTGTCTAAAGATGACGATGATGATATAGATAATGGACAAACAAAACAGTTGTTTATTCTACGAAGTTTATCAAGTTTATCAAGTGCTTAAGTGAACTATGTGATGTCGGTTTGTGCATTTTGGATATCGGAATTATTCAAAAAAAACTTTTATTATTATTCCCTTTTTAAATACTTACGGTTATTTTTGAAATTGTTTTTTGTATGTTACAATAATAACAGTCAATAAATGAACCTACCACTACTAAAATTCATTGGTATTTATATTATTTAATTTTACTTATTTTTAATTTAGTAATTTAATGTTCTATTTTTAGATTTTACCTAAAATTATTTACTACAATTCTATTTTTACTAGCCTTATATTAAACTTTTATAAAAAAAATTATATTGAGTTACTAATATTAAGGTTCAAACCCTCTTTTCATTTTTACCTCTTTCATTCAAACCATTGAAAAATAATGAGCTGGGTATTTTAATATTATTTATTTTAATTATTAAAAGTATTTTAAAGTTAATTAATTAAATTTTAAAATTAAAAATAATAAAAATCAGAGTAACTATTGATTTTTAATCAGTAACATGCTGCCTTAAACTACGATAAATTTATTTTTCCTAAAAATTTTAGAAATTAAATCTATTTTTTGAAATATTTATTTAGAGTAAGTACATCATGATTGACATCTTAACTGTCCAACCAGAGACGTCAAATTACAATCAAAATTTGAAAATAACCCAGCGTAAATTCATTATTTTTCGCCCACAAAAATGCCCAAAATAAAAATTAATGTTCTATTTTGGCTGTCCTTGGTTTTCCTGGCACAGCATTGTGAGTCGAGGTTAGAGGTTTGGGTGATATAGGGTTCGTTTGCGTGAGTATCTAACTACTTGAGTATCAGAGTGTTTGTTTGTTAAGAGCTTGTTGATAATTAAAGGGTCTTACCCTCAATTTAATTTAAAAAGTTTGTAGGTAGTTTTGTTGCTGTTTTTTAGGAGCTTGAGTAGTCCATTGCAATCTTAGGTAGGTTAGATACGATAAGAGGAAAATGTTGCGTCAACACTAATTTATTTTTTGATAATGCTTAATAATTTTTAATTAATTATTATTGTAATAATTATTTTTATATTTTGTGTTATTTTTTAATAATTTTATATTAATAATATTTTATTTAACAATTAATGATACACAAGAAAGAAGAATAGAAGAACTACGTCTATGTAAGTTCTAACTTTCACAATAAAAGCAATAAACACATTTACAGAAAAATTATATTTTTCATTCATAAATATAAGCAAAAATAACGAAGGATATTAAAATTGAAAGATTCAGATCGGATACAATAATTTTTTTGTTACAATAAATATCGAACATTGTTATAACTATTATTAGTGAACATTTTATTTACAATTTATTTACTCTTTGTTACTCTAATTACAAA
>JBBMKC010207976.1:0-13341 GCA_037834085.1 Bipalium vagum
AATAATAATAATAATAACAATAATAATAATAATAATAATAATAATAATAATAATAATAATAATAATAATAATAAAATTACCTTCCATTTCAAACCTTTAGTTTGAATTTTAAAAAGTAATCCTTAAGTGATATTAATTTTAATAATTTATTAATGTTTATCTATTTCAGTAATAATTATTTTTTTATTTATTGTGTAATGTCATATGTTTACTCATTTTGCATTATTTAAATTATTTTTTATATATAATGTAAAAACTTTATTTTTGGATGATGAATGTTATTTTATTTTATTTTAGAGAGTTTAAAATTATTTAGTGAAACTAATAATTATAATGAAATCAAAATAAATAAACTAAAAAAATGTGCTTCAAATTCAAAATGACGAAGAAAAAGAAAACATAAATGACGGTTCTTAAACGTCATTAAATGTATTCTTCAGTCTTTATACATTGAAAGAACGGGAATTATGCGAGGCAAAAGGAATATAGGAAATGATGAAAGTGATGCATAAGAATAAACAGCACATGGAAACAATTTACATTTAATTGAAAAATAAATTTTCATTTTCAATTTGATCAAAAATATTAATTAGGAAAAATTTTGCTTTCCATCTTGAGTCTCTTCTTAATAAAGGAAATTGTTTTTACTTATTAGTAATAACATAATATTATAACAGTCGATTCCCTCTGTAAGATGCAGTCAAAGATTCGACTTCGCCGTATTCTATAACGAGGTTTCTTTAAATACATTAATTTAATGTATTTTTATATTCTAAGAGTAGATTAAATGATAGTACATGAAAAGAATAAGCTTTAAGACTGTATTTCATTATTTTCATAAACTTCCGATAATATTAATCTTTTAACAATAATATCAATTTTTCAAATTTTATTCAATAAAGAAAAATAAAAGTTTTGCACCTTTAAAATGCAACCAATACCATCATCGTTTCAAAAAGAACTGCAATAAGTTGGACTATTGCATAGAAATCAATGAATGATTCAATATCATCGACATGTTGTAAAAATTGTTGTGAATTTTCCTGTTGCACTAAAAACAGACGCAATTTGTTTATTGAAGCTATGGCATCTGTGTCAGACTTTTTTGGTAACGAATTATCAATAGATTCAATATCATTATCGACATAATTGATTTCAACAAACTCATAATTTTATTGGTTATTTGAATGATATCAGAATCTGTTAGAATTGACAATTTTTAAACTGTTTTATTAAAAGAAACATTAATAGGCTAATATTATTCTCAGATAGTCCATAAACTTTAACAAATGTAGTTGATCCATCAAGAGGAACACTTTGGAAACCAATATTTTTAATTCAGGTTAATATGGCCAGATATTATTATAAATATCTGGAAAATCAGATCGACCCATTTTTTTTACTTTGTTGTTTGTTGGCCTTATAATTTTTCTTTATACTTTAAAATTCCATGAACCTCTGACTTTTTAGCAAGATCTTGTAAATCATTTTCATTTTATTTTAACATGTTTTTGTTTTAATGACAAATCATAAGAATTTTTTATTTATAGACATTTTTTGGATCTAAAATATAAAAAGGCATTAGGCCAACTTTTATAACAGTTACGGATACTCATCACAATTTTTTAAAATAAAAAAGTGTATGAAAAATGTATATATTTAATAAATAAGAACAATATTATTTAAACTATTTAAATAAAGTTCATAAAAATATCGTACCTTATTGCTAATCATCCGTATATTATGGATACCGTTCTTTATCTTATAATGAACTGATTCTTACAGTGAGTCTTGCTTTTAGAGTGAGTTGGCTGTATTTATATTTCAAAAAGATAATAATATTTATCATAATTATTATTTGGTTCTATCATAAAATATTCTTCACATTATAATTTTGTGAAAGTTTGTTCTAATAAATTTTAAGTCGATATTTTTGGTTTGTAATTGATTCCCAATGTTATTTTAATTAGTATTGATTTTACAAAGTAAAAGTGAAAGTTAATCATTAAAAAATAAAAAATCCCTCTCATTATAAAACTTAAAAAGTTATGCAATTAAAAAATAAGGACATTTTTAATTAATTCTACAAAATACTTTTCAATTTTTTTTCTTTTTTCTTGTTAGTTATTTTAAAAACAGGTAAACAAATGTCAGACTATTTTTAAAGAAACATTTAACCTTTGTTTGTTTTAGTTAGCTTATTTTGTTGAAAATAAACTTTCCAAATATACTTTGGAAAATTATATTTAATTTGTTTTATTAAACTCTGATTTTAAATTGAATAATAAAGATGATTTATTATATATTTTAAAAATAAAACTTTATTTTTTCTTAAACAAACTACGAGAATATATCTGTCTGGAATTTAGAGTTTTTAACACGTCTCTGGAAAATATAACACATGGTTTTTATTTTTATGATATTTATGAATAGATTTTTAAACATTTTATTTTTATTTTTTTATTAGCATAAATCCCCATTAATAAATTTCTGTAACATGAGATGATATATATGAGATATATTGTTTCAGTTTGTTTATTTATTTATTGCTATAAACAAATTTCTTTTTTCATTGTTATTAATTAGTATCATTATAGAAATTAAGTACTTTCGATTTCCAACAAACAAACAAACAATATTGTGGTTAGTTCATGCTTCCTTTTCATTAATACAGGGTTTGACAGGTCATGTTTAAATTTGGCCAACCAATTACGTTACTTTTTACTGCTGACAGTTCAAAATGAAGTTAGACAATTAATCCTTTTTCGGATAGACAATGACTGTGAGCATTCCTGGAAAACGATTAAAAAAATAAAAATCACTAGGAAAATGTTTTCTACAAAAATGCGTTTTCATTGCTTTCAAAATGCCGTAAAAAAGTTGAAATTATCGATTGTTGATGTAAATGCAATGTTGAGACAAATCCACCATTGCTTATTTCTACTTGCAACAAACAAGTCAGTAATATATTGTAAAAATAAATATTTACAAACGAAATGTCTGATTTTAAAATTTCGTTGTCCAAATTTAAAAATGGAATGTAATAATTTAAACATGACCTGTCAAACCCTATGAGAAGTGTTCCAGTTCAGAAAATTATTTAATAAAATAAAATCCATTAAATAATCCAACTGAATCAAAATATCACTTTTTTTTCTTTCCGGAATATTTTCAAAAGATCCTGATAATAGATTAAAATATTATTTATCCATGCTCTGTATTTACCAAGTCGTTTTTCCTCTTCTTAATGCTTTCTGTTACAGGATTCTGCAAACCAAATCTTCCTTTTTTGAAGCTTCAGATTATTGTCACACTTCCTCTTTCATTCCAGAACAACAAAAATAATTGTTATAATTGCCTTAAAAGTCAAGTTATTTCCTCCTCATTTCACTGTATATACGAGTCGTAAAACTTTCTCTGATTTTTATTATTATCATTTGTATAATTTTTTGATCAATTTTTCAGTGTTCCATATTCACTTTGATTTAGAAGACTTTCATCAATAACAAATCTATTATTTCATTTTGATTATTATAGATTATCTTCGTTTTTGGAATTTTCTTTAATTTAATTTAAAAAAAATATTTTTTTCATTTGGAAAAAGCCTTGTAAAGAATTTCGAATAAAGAAAGAAAAATGTAATCATCAGAAACTTGAGAAAAATAATTTATTAAAAATTAATAATAATTATTGAAATAATAATAAAATTCAGGGAGGGAAGTCAAAATATCAGAAAATTAAATTATAATCAAAACTTAATTTAATTAAAATAAATCAGCCACATATATAATTCAATTATTAATAATTAAATTAAGCAAATGAGTGTTCAAGTCGATCTTCTCAATAATTAAATTGATTATTAGAACCTATTATATATATAAAATTATTAAATTTTCTGTTAAAATATGTTCTCATATTCTCCGTTTGAATGACACAAAATATAATGTTTCACAAAATGATTGCAGCTTTTGAGCTTTCATTCTAAACTGATATGATACACATTTGAAAATATTTTATTAATTAAAACAAGAGCCATTCGGTTATACCCATTCTTCTCAAAAAAAATAATTGAAATGTATTCCTCCTGAACAAAAATGATTAATTCTGGAACCTCGGTCATTGAAGGTAATTTTAATATTTTTGAAGCTTTTCTGTAAGGAAATTTAGCCAGAATTTCTGACTAGAAGAATAGATTCTTTTCTATTGACGAATGCTGGACTTAAAAATTGAGATTAATGGTTTATTTTGCAAATGTATTGAAAATACATCTTTGATTTCAGGAAATTGAAATGGATCAGAACCGATCATAATTAACATACAATTGATAGTATGTTCTTTTCATGTAGTTTTGATTTTGTGAAGTGCCATTGAACTTCAAAATGATTTAGCAACTGATCATATCCTGTCATGTTAAATTTGCACTACCGTCACATGTTACAATGCTTTCATAAAATGAATCGCTCTTGATATGGATGAGGGGACAACATTTCAAAACGATGAATATTTGGCTTTTTTCTTTTTCACTTATACGATCACCATTAGTTATTTTGTGAGGTTATTTTCATTCATGCTTGTCTTAATTTTCAAACCCTACATTTAATATTATTTTTAAATATCACAAAAAAAGCTTTAATTTGATATTAAATACATAAAAAATATGTTTAAGGAAAACCAACTTCAAGATGCCATTTCTATCCCAAAAACGTTCAGCATTGCAACTTTCACTTTCATTTTCGGTTTTCTCGAAAACCCATTCAATTGACTTTGTTTTTGTGTAAGAAAAGGAGAGACTCGGCAGCGCCTCGTCTGTATATTCGATAAAAAAAATTGATTCCACTGCATCCAGAAGACGAAGATTCTTTTCAAATGCCTCAGGGCTAGCCTCATCTTAGGTGTTAAAAAATCAATGTGAACCTCCCACATAACTTTCGGATTCCCATTTGCTCTAGAAGCAGCTAGACAGTTCTTTTGAGTACATTTACTCTTCAGGATTTCAGATAATTGCGTTGGGCTAATCTTTTGTTCTTTAGTCATAATATTTTTTGGTCCTTAAAACTTTCTTCACTAATTTTGACAGGACTTCAACTTTAGGTTGCATAGAAAACACTTGTTCTATCAGATGAAAATTCTTAGATCCAGTTATAAATAGTCTCCTAAACTTCAGCTTTTTCACTCTACACCCCTTGAATCTGATTAATAATTAATTTGTTTCAAGAACCCCTGAGAAATAAAAAACGTTTTACCCTGCGCAGTTTAACATTGTCAAACATATTTTTAAAAATTAATTTAACCTTGCGACTACAAAATTTAACATATTTAAACTAATCCTATATTTCATACTTTATATGCAAAATTTTATTGAAATTTCTTGAATATTTCTGGTAGTGTCTGTTGCCTAAACACACATATATAGTTCACTAAAAGAATAAATAATCAAATGAAATAAAGAAAAAAAATGATATCTTATAAAGAGATTGAAATCACTGAAATATAAAAAATAATTGATCAAATATCAACAGAAAGAAAATATTGACATAAAGCAGTCACTGAAAACGATATTGTTCCGTTCTCGTCGAAGACGTCTTCTTCTCCTGATATTCACAACAGAAACTGTTCTCACTATGTCTTCGACTCATCGACAGAATGTCATCTCAATAACGAACGCGAATAGGAATCATTAGCCCTGGTCTTTTGATCGCGCAGCGTAGACAAGTGATACGTAAACAACTTTCGAGACTTTGAATAATCATAAATATTTATTAATGGAAAAACGAAACTTAGAAATTCATTAAAATCCTAGGATAAAAGACTTTGAAAATATTACTTGTCTCAATTCTCTATCATTTCTTTAACGTGACAAAGCTGAATATTTTGAAGATTTTATATAAATTTTCCAAGGCAAAGTATTTTATTTTATTAATAATAGCTTTTCCAATTTTCCCATTAGTCTTACATATTTTAAAATTAAAATCATCCTTATTGAAGAAAAATGAACCTTTTTTCCTTTATTGAAAATTGGATAAATATATCAAAAAAGACGTTGAAATAAAAATTTTAACATTTAGTTGGTGAGTCTTTTCCGAGGGTACTTAATATTCATTCTTTTTATACCTTTCCATTATAACCTTCTTCTGTAATACATCTTCCGTTGACATAACATTTAACACCATAAATATAAAAATTGAAAAAATAAATAAATTATATAATTTAATCAAAAAAATTAATATTAATGCAAAAGAATGACAAAAAGAAGGTTAGAACAAAGACCGATAAAGAAAAACTTTGAGAAATTCAGTTTTTATTTTTTACAAATAATATCATTAAATAAATTTTCAGAGTTCAAAATTGATTCAATCTGATATTCAGTTTCAAAAAAAAAATATTTATTTGTTAATAATATTTTATTAAATAGTTTCCTTATATCTATTGAATTTTTAAAAATTTCTTTAATGAATGTAATGGATTAAGAATAGTTAAACAAACGGTGCTCAAATATTATTATTGATTAGATTTCATATTACTGATATTCTAATATTTTGTAAGTGCTGCAGAACTTATGCCCCAACCTAATAGTAAAAATTAACGAAATATAAATAAACAAGGTTTAGTTTATTATATAATATAACTATATCTATATATTGTATATTATGGTATAATATATATGTGACAATAGACAGGTATCAAATTTAAAGACCGACTACACATTGTAATCTCAAATTATTTTTAATTTTGAAAAAAATTAAATAGTTTTAAAAGACATCACATTTTGTGAAATAATATACAAAATTTGTCGTAAAAATATAGAAAAGAAAAATATGAAACGAAAAATATCAAGCAAAGACACATATACGAAATAAAGAATAGGAATCGAATATAGTTTTTTTCTCATTATAAAGTTGTATTCAAAACAAGCTCTTCTTTAAGTAGCTGAAATTGGTGTTATTATGATTTACCATTCTTTTTATAGAATTTTTAATGGAATCAAGGAAAAATCACTTGTATTTATTTTTCAGATTTAATATTGAAATAGTATACTTTATCTTCAGCACCCTCTAGGAAGTCGTGTTTATTAGTTGAAAATATGACATTTTAGGTTTTCTCGTTTTATTCCTCAAAATCAACATCTAAGGCAAATCACATATTTTGTAATTTAAAAATGACATCATGTTTTAATTTATCATATAAAATAATATTAATAATAGTTAAAATATAATGTTTTCTTTATTCAAGGAGAACAGATTAATTATTAATCTGTGCATAAAATCTGTTTGAGACGGTTTTTATGACTGAAAATTGATTTTCTATCATTTATATTTGATATTGACTTTTCTTTTTTCTCGATATTTTAAATTCTAATTGTATTATTATTTGATATTTGGTGGCATTATTTTTTAAAGTAGACATGCACTTTTTCCCGGTATCAGGTCACATCTAAAATTATAGTAAATGATCGAACGGTAATTTTTCATATGAAACATTAATATTTTACGTCAGTGTCAGATTTTATAATTATGTCAGTTATTAAAGGTGGATGTCATTTAAAGTATCTGATTTCATAAACTTTCCCGGCACACTATATATTAGTGAGGAATATTTCTGAAATACTTTGTTCTCTTTCTTACGGTTATTCAAATACTCTAATATATATCTGCTCTCTTATAATACTCTTTAAATACTCTTATAATATCTGCAGGTATATGTTTGATAATTCTATATTACAAAAGACTGATTACTAAATAAATTTGGATATTTTACTAAGATGTTCAAAACCCTTCAAATCTTGCCACCGAATGTACCAAAAACCCATGATTAAAAAACGAAAATCATTCTCTTTGAGTTATTTAGATTTACCTTTTAATTATGATCACAAAGGTCTTTATAATTGAGACAGAAATATTTTCTTTCTTCCGTTATTTGCTTATTACTTTAAATATATTTTTATAGCTCAGATGTACAAATATTTTTTTCTCTCAACAATATCATTCATAAACATCTCCAAACTGATCAGGTTACTACTTTTTGAATAACCTAATGATTGCTACCATAGAGATTTTAAATATTTTTATTATTCACAATACAAGTGCATTTTGGCCATTACAATTTGATAAATGAAGATAAAAGAAGTCGTTCGACTAGTTACAAATGCCAATAAACTAAAATATCCCATTAAAACAAAACTGGAATGATTGTGGAAACAATCATTTTCGTCTCAGCAATGGACGAGGCTGAGTTATGAAAACAAATCCGACCGAAATGATTGGATAAATACTTTCTGGAAATTGGAATGGAGGATGTTTGGATAAAATTATTTCAATTTGCGTTTTGAATATTTTATTTTTATTTTTATTTTTATCGATATTTTAGTGCAGCCCCATAATGACATTGAGAAATTGCATTTAATGTCTAATGAAAATAAAATTACTTTTGTGGAAAATTCGATCAAAATTCATTGATTAATTAAAATCGGATTTTATTAAAAAATCTTTCTAAAAAATGTACAATTTTTCAATCTAAATACTGAATTTTTATAGATTGTTTTAATCGTACGCAACCCATAAAAATCAAATAATATTACTCTAACATAATGAAATAGCAATTTCTTTTTCTTAATAATGGAAGTTGTATTTAGTCTTTATTTGTTTAAAATGTAGGTTGTGAAAGGAAAGACATTGAGAAAGATCTGAAGACCATGAATCAAAACAAATTAAGAATATGACAATTCTTGAATTCGAGTATAATGAATGTATTTTAATTCAATGGGTTATTAATCAAGTGAGATTCAGAATTTTGCAAATTTATTCTTTTGTTAATTTAAACATTTTTTATATATTTATTTGGTTTATTTATTTATTTAACTGAAAGTAAATGGTGTCATACATAATGAGAACGATCAAGACTTGTTTTCATTTTCAATTGAATCATTTCCTCATAATAATATTAATAAAGAAAAATTCCTTTTCTAAAAAAATATTTTGAATTATTATTTTAAATATTTATTATTTTTATATATGGACATTTTTATTATATTTGTACATCAGGATTCTAAAATCACAAAACTAAGTAATGTTTCAATTATTTTACGTTTCTCAATTAAAACAAAATATTTTTAAAATTTAATTATTCACTTTTTGTTTTACAATAATTGTTCCTAATGCATCCTTGATTTAATGAAAGAAAGAAAATTATTATTTTACATCAATGAACAGTGGTGAGTTCTATATTTCCTTTAGTAACATCAAACAAAAAAAGCTTCCAACTCCTTAATGAAATACATTTAATACACTTGATGAAATACAACATTACACTTGTTAATAAATGAAAGTAATTCTCACCTTCGGATAATGGAAGTGTGATTAAAAGTCGTCTAACGAATTGAAATTCATCTTTGTTTTAATATTGTCAGATATGGGCATAGAATACGGGATCCATTAAGCATAATACGATTCTCCTCAAATGTTCACTTAATCCTCTCCAACTGACTTTGATACGATTTATAAATTGATTAAGTAATTTAATTTTACAGAAAATATATTGCTGCTAAGAGAAGTGGCCAAAACTGGATGCTGGAGAAATTTATTTCTCTTCACTATTGCATTGTGAAATGAAATTTCCCTGCAATTTTATTGGTTATTCTCTAAATAAATTAGCTCAGTATAGCTCGACGATAAATAATCTTTTTCCTCCTTTTTTGAAAAATTATCTTCATAAATTAATTATTAGGTGTACAAGTATGATTCCGACGTTGCTTAATGGTTTTAAAATTTAATGACATTGAGTAAAAGTGAATTTTTATTACAAATAATTTCCCCCAATAATAACATAAATTTCGTCATAAAAAATTGATTTGTTTTCGAGTCACAACAATCTACTAACATTTTTGAGATCATAATTCTTCAAATTTTTATTTGACACACCTTCATCGATTGAATGAAACCAGTGATAATCTGATTGAGCAATGCCTGGTGAACACATTGGGTGACTAACACATTTAATCTCAGTCTTTATAACATGCCTGTGAAGGTTTTGCAAGATGAAACCTATTATTGTCCGGCAATTCATCACGTTCTTTGTGAATTATTCGTTGTGATTTCCGGGATTATTTTACTATTTAATGTTCATAGCGATTACCAGTACCGTTATACATAAAAAAACCCTTTTTCCAATGAAAATTTGTTTTCGGCTTAAAATTGTTATCATTTCTCAAGCAAAATCATAACATTTACGCTCTTGATTGCCAAAATGAATTTCCATCTTTTCATCTCTTGTAATTTTTGTGGAGCTATATTCAGTTAACCACCTATTGATTTTTCTTTTTTTTCAATAATACTTGCAACTTATCCTCTACAAATATTTTTAATGATTTTTTATGGTTTTAAATGTTTGGTATAACCCTCTAAGTACTATTTAAGTGCATAATTAAGTTTTTTCATATTGAATGTGAAAAATAACATTTCGGTTCGTTATCAGAATTGAGAATATCAATTGATGTACAAACTTTAAAAAATCAAAGAAATAAATATGGAGCACTTAAAGAGTATTTAAACAAACTATTGATAAACTATTGAAATATTAAATATATAATTAACAAAAACCAAGGTCATACTATTACCAAAATAATTAATAAATGTGTTTATTAAAAGATCTTTTTTATTATTAATTTTCAGCATTATTTCATTAACCAGTACTTTTATTTTATTTAGCTGATGTAAAAATAATTTATATTTATTCTATTTTTATAGATACAAAACGAAATTATTAATATAAAATAAATAAAAAATAATTATTATCTGCCATTTTTCTAAGTACAATTGTACAAGATCGTCTACGAAATATATTGAAAGATAAATAACAATTGTGGGGTTTCATGATCACTATTGTTAGTTTAGCTTATAAATATTTTTGAATAATAACCAATGAAATAATTTTTTTAAAATTTCCTTCAATTCCAATGTAAATATTAAAAATGAAAAATAATTCCTCTTTTTAGCTATTTTAATAAACTATTTATGAAATATAATATTGATTCAACGCAACCCTTTATAATAAACATAATTAGTAGGCTTACTTTTCAACTTAGAAGTATGTTATTTTCTTTTTTTTATTTTCGAAGCCATTTTTAAATTATAAACTAATAAATTTGATTAGATTTATAAATGTTCAATTTTATAAATAGAAACGGTTTCTTATTCTGAAAAAGAGCTGTAAAGTAAGTAACAATATCTTATAAAATATTTAATAAATAAATAAATATTTTATTGAGATAATAAGAATTCATATTAAAGACATTAAGTATAAAGGGGGATTTTCATTTTATTGAAATTCTATTTTTGGATATACAAGGTGCGTAAGGTATTTGAGTACATATTGGTGTCTCAGGGAAAACAGAAATATAATAACTTTATGATGTTAGTAGTACACGGACAAAAAATTAATTAATTTTTTATAATTTGATTCAAAAATCCACCATCAGCTTGGATCACTGCTTCCGCTCGAGATTGAAATGGCCTTCAAGCATTACTACTTGGTCCTGGCTCATAATGGACATTACTCTGAGTATTGCGGCTTTCAGTGAATCCAAAGTATTGCAGAAATGTTCATTCACCTCTTTCTCAATAACGCTTTACATGTAGTAATCCAATGAACTTAAGTCTGGGAAGTTTGGAGGCCAAATATCAGGGTCATAGAAATTTTCAGCTATCCATTTTTCAGTGAATCCTATGTCATCGACCAGAATCTTGTAGAAAAGTATTAAGTTTTCCATTTCGTACTGAGTCAATCGAGGACTTAACAACTGTTTTCAGGACCTCAATGTAGACGACACATTTATTTTTAAAAATTTATATTGATAAATAAATAATAATATAATCAATGTATAATTAAAAAAATATTCTTTTTATTTTTTAGAAAGATTACAATAAACAAATCGATATTTTTCATTTAAATAATTATAATTATTTATATTATTTATTTAATATATAATAATGAGCTTCTGGTTTCTTAATTTTCTTTGTGATACTATGATCCAATCGTTTTTTTATTATACTTTTAAGTATTTAATTTTCAGTCTCTTTACCGTAAAGAGATCGCTTTTGTGACTGATATTTTTTATCTTTGCTGTCTTATCTTTTATTTGGATTTTTTATAAAAGTTAAAAATTGCTTCTTTTCTTAGCTTATCTAATCTTTAAGTATTAAATTTTATTTCTTGGACTAGAGTTGTTTTATAATTCTTCGATTATTTAATGAAATAAATCTAAAATAAACAATTAATCATTTCAGAAGTTAATTATTCGAATTTTTGTTTTATGATTCCTAACCAAAATAATTCTGGGACTAAAATTAATTACATTATTAGGATCATACCGTTTTTCAATTTAACTTTAAAACGCAATACTAAAGAAAATTTGCCAAATGTCTTGAAAATATATAAGTTAAATTTCTAAAATAAACTTTTATGAAAATCATATATTACATACTTTTATTTATACTTTTAGTACCAATCTATTTTAAAATCGATTTCAGTCATCATTGCGTTGGTGAAGTTTAAGTAGAATTTGTTAATTGAAGATGTACTTAGCTTATATTATCAAAAATTCAGTAAAGATCTCAATTATTTGTTTGATGATTCATTCTGATTTTTAATTAATGTAAATCTCTAATTTTTCGATTGATTTTACGTTTTTATTAAAATGTATTATTTACATATACATTGTATATCATAATTTTGAATTTGACGGTAACTTTTGAATATTACTTTAACTAATGATTTTATACTGTTTGGAAAATGAACTTCCAAGTCGAGAAAAATTAACATATCCGCCATCTTCTTCTGTTTGACTTTATTCGTTGTTCAAATGCAGCTCAAGCAACCACAAACATTAACAGTATGTATGGGAATAAACTTATTGTATACAGAACAGCTACGGTGGTTGGCCCGTAATTTTTCTTTGGATGATGCCCTTCGCATTGGGAGCCCAATTGAATTTGAAAAACTAAACATTACTTACCATTTTCAAAGAGAATAGTTACCAAACAACTCGGGAATTGGCAGCCCGAATGAACTATGATCAAAAGACAGTAATAAATCAATATATCATTAATAAAAATTGTAAATTTTTGACTTTAAACATTCCGATGAAACTGTTAATATAATTTTATTGATTTGTTTAGGTTTTGATAATCTTACTTTATAATTTTTATTTGTTAATACATTTTATTTATTCAAGTAATATTTAATAAATTACTATTTCTAAATTAACTATTATTATTAGGTTGTCCAGTATGAAATGTCGTATTTTTAGTAGTCAATAAAATAAGTCATAAAAATCGGGCAAATAAAATT
>JBBMKC010207987.1:0-13336 GCA_037834085.1 Bipalium vagum
ATTATTATTATTATTATTATTATTATTATTATTATTATCATCATCATCATTATTATCATTATCATTATTGTTATTATTAATATTAATATTATTATTATTATTATTATTATTATTATTATTATTATTACTATCATTATTAATAATGTTATAAATATTTCTAAATCATTAAAAGTATGTGTTATTAATCACTCATTCTGCCTGATTCGATTTTGTCTTGATAAGCATTAATAATTGTTATTAAGTAACGAATAAAACCATGAGAATTTTCTTAAATAATAACATATTTATCATTACATATGTATTAATAAATTATTTAACAATATTCACCATATTGTAAAATATGTAAAATAAATTTAGGCTTTTAAAGTTTATTCAATTAATTATAGTCCTGATAACTTTATTGAGAAATACTAATTACTGGCTTGTATCCATTTCGAACCAAATTTATTTCTTCTTCTGTTTTATTTGCTGTTTGTTGCTTCACAGAAATCTCTTCAGACAAAATTTTGCTGGAAGAAAGAACTGTTATGGCCTTTTCATCCTCAAGAATGTTTCCTCTAGATTTAGATAATATCTGTAATATCTGATCTTCAATTTCCTTTAGCTGACGCTTATTGGCTGCGCTTTCCAATATTAACTGGTTTCGTATTTTCTCAAGTTCTGGTTTTTCCTTTGCCGTAACGAGTCCTAACAGTTGATCTTCCAAACCCGTGGGAGTAATCATGAAATTAACCAGTGTCACCTTAACAGACCATTCTGGCAGATAATGAGGGTTTCTTAGTCGAGTAGTTATGTAAAATCGAAAATCATGACTATACTCCACAATACGGTCTCCCAAGCGAATATATTCAACGTTAGACTAAATTTAAAATTAATATTTATAAATTATATATTATCCATATAATTATTAATATTTAGGAATATTATTTATAATTAATAATAATATTATTATTACAATATTTAGTTATTTTTTATATTCATATTTTATTTTCATTATTCAAGTCTTATTTTTCGTATATCAGTTTTCAATTATAACATTCTTCAGAATTTTTAATAATATGCGCTCCTTATAATATTCTTACAAACAAAATTATATTGATTAAATTTATATATAATTATAAATAAGTGTATATAAAGTGCTTCTTGATTTTATTTGAATAATGAAATATTTTTTTACTAAATTTTATTTTAAAATTCTGTAATTGAATAAATATAAATAAAATTAAAAACGTTTATTATTATTATTATTATTATTATTATTATTATCCATTACAATTATCCAATTACACATTAAAAATTAAAATATAAAATGATAAAGAGTAAAACATTTTACAAAATGAAACACTTCCAAAGGTGTTTATTATTATTATAAAGTTATTATCAAAGTTTCGGACGAATTAAATCTGACAACCACAAACCCGGTCAATTAAATCTGACAACTCCGTCACACAACCAATTTAATCTCACAACCCCAAATTTTTGGACAAATTAATACACCACTGAAATATTAATATTTCATAAAATGAATGAAAAAACAATATTTCATTATTTCAAATTAACAGAACACTGAAAAATGAATATTTTATAAAATAAATGAAAAAAATTAATTAAACCAAAGATTTATTAAATTTTAACAATAAATATATTTCATTTAATGAATTTTCTTGAACAAGTCTAAGAACATAAATTCATTAATAACATCTTCTCTTTTGTCTTCATCGATTCCCTGACGATCTTTTATTTTCTTTTTAAACTGTTATTGTAGCTTTCTACATTTTGCGTATGGACGTGTATTATATTATTTTAATAAATATTACCTTTATAAGTATTTTTATATTGATATTATTATATTATATATTATATCAATTATATATTATATTATATATTATGATTTATAATATATGGTATATCCAGAAATCCAAGAACCTGTTCTTATACTTATATTGGACTTATATTTTCTACAGGTATTGTTGTCGCATCTCCATACAAAACCATATGATGTCACGTTAACACTCTTTATTGACATTGTCAATTTGCAGTCAGCACAGATTTGTTCAAATCGAATCAATTCTTTTCTTCTTAGCCAATCAAACAAATCAAGATTGCTGAAAACTGCTAATTTATCTAAAAATGATGGATCTATTATCCTTATTATCTGACTATAACTAGTATCTTTAACTATTTATAGTTTCATTAAATCTCACAACCACTTTTTACAAATATCTAAATCTGATAACCCCGTTATACAACCAGCTAAATCTCCCAACCCCGTCACACAACCAGTTAAATCTCACAAAACTGGGGTTGTCAGATTTAATTCGTCCAAAGTTTCTTTAAAAATACATCCGTGAATAACATATTTAGAGGCGATAAACAAGAAAAAAAATCTGAGGATCAATAATGTTTTACACAAGAATAACAAGCTTGAGAAAAGTTTTATTACTTGTTTAAAAGTTTGTTTTAAAAGTACACTTTCCAAAACCGAATCCAATTCTTCTCCAACGTTTTCCAAGAGGCATGGAGTTCCAAACTTGAAACCAGTTCTCGATTAGAAAATCATCAACTAAACAATGTGCTTACTTGCAAACAATTTTCTAACACTCTTAGATAGCCTTTATCAGATAGTTTAATAACTTCCAACTTATTCCGATTATTTTCCATGTTTTTAATCCATTTATTTGCTTGACCCTGAGGATCAATAAGGAGTGGCCATCGATTTGTAGTTGTAACAATCACTGCATTGTCTACGGAAAAGATATCCACCGGCAGTCCGAATATTTGCCAATCTCTAATCTTAACTGGATCACCCAGTACTGAGCTTAAAGAAAATACAGATTCATTTCTAACTGGGATTTCCATTGATTCACATTCACTTTTCCACGAGTCAATACATTGCTAATTAAGTATGTGAAATTTCATAACAAAATATATTGATTTAACTTGTCTGTAGTGCGATGTGAAGGGACCTAGATACGCAACTATTCCTGAACATAAGAGTATATCGCCAACCATATTATCGAATACCGAATTAAGATCAGTCACGACATTTGCCCATCGGGTTTTCTCACCACCGAGACCAGCAATAAGTTTTTCGGCCCTTACAATTTTAACCTATTTAAAAAATATGAGATAAAAGTATTCTTCATGAATGATCCAAATCAGATTTAATAATAAAATTTAAAAATAACTTAAGGTTATTATTATCAGTTAACCGAAAAAGTTCGTACCGGATTTACTATGACTATATTAAAAATCAAGTAAAGACTAATGAATGAACTTTTATTAAATTTTATTCATTAAAATAATCTATACCACAATCGATAACACTTTTCCTACGAGAAACAGGTTTATAAATACCAACTTTAATAATTTTTTTGAGTCTTAAAATTTACTAATTTCCATTTTTATTTCTTTTCTATTTTTCGACTTGTTTTTTCAAAAATTATCTTTCAGGGTGAAAAAATATGATAGCGTGTAGGAGAAATAAGCGGAGAATATAGTGAATGTGCTAGAATTTCCTATTGTAATACTTAAATTTTCTGTCTGGTGAGTCTTGCATTATCGTGTAACAATAACACTTTATTTTTTTTATTAGACTAGTTTTTCGTTGAAGCAGAAAATTTTCTACTTTATCAAGTTGTTTTACATACAAACCAGCATAGACGGTTTCACCCATGTCGAGAAACTCGTAGTGAAAGACACCTGTTACATTCCAACATACGCAAAACATGATCTTCGAAATATGATTAGTTTTTCTTGGAGTGTGTGGTTTGAGATCTTTTGATGACAACCAATGACGACTTTTACTTGTTATTGATGAAACTGATAACCAAGAAATCAACATATATAAATTACACAAGTAGTCCACATATAAAAAGCGCACAAACTTGATATTTTTTTTTCATTATTAATAATAATATTATTATTATTATAAATGAGATTTAATAATTTCTTAAAATAAAATGATCTGATTTTTATTTTTAGTGTAACTTTCAGGGAATTTAAAAAATTAAGACTTAATAATTTCCTAGAATAAATCAACAGTTTGATTTTTTCTCATTTTCAATATGTATATATATTATTGATAGAAAATTCCTTTTTATCATTTGAAACAAAAATGACAACTTTTGAGGGGAAAATCTTAGCTTTCAAGAAGATTTCCTTTTTGATTTCTTAATATATATATTCTGGAAATATCCTATCTTCAAAACCTTAATATTCTCCAATTTCTGAATAGACCTTTAAAGTAAAGTAAGTATGATAAAAGAAGTAGTCGGATTTGAGTCACAATCAAATTACTTTCATTAAGTTTTTAATTAAATATTTCATATCTTTAACTGTTGAAAACATACGTTCTGGTGCGGCCGACGCATTACATCTATTGCTTTATATTCAACGAGTCTTTAAGTGGTTTAATAATTTATTTTTTATATTACAAATCTAAATATACAAATCCATTTTGTCAAACCACCGGAGTTGTTTATTATTATATTATATTAAAATATTATTTATTAAATTCTACAACACATTTAAAATAAAGTAATTATAATTAAATTTTTAATGTTATAATATAACAATAATAATAATAAATGTTATGATAGTTATAAATAATAATTAAATACCACTTTATAATATAAAATAATTTTAAAATTAAAGATTTCCGTGGTCTGATTACACTCTGTAGAAAAAAGGATTATAACATTGAATGAAATGAGTTGTTAGCTTTCACGTTACCCTTTTATAACGATTGAATATCATCCAATCATAATTGAAAGTTATAAGAACAATTATTAATTAAAAGACACAGTGTCTCAACTAATTACCTTGGTCAATTCTATATTATTTTCCAGATCGGTTTTCTCTTTTTGTTTGTTTTGAAGATTTTCCTGAAGAATAGCGAATTTTTTTTCAATCTCAAACAATTCAGCCTGTTTAATTTTCAACTGCTTCATCTGTGACTTGTAAATGATTTCAGCTGACGCCAAGTTCTCTTTTTTCGGAGCAACAAGCTAAACATAATATGCAGGCAACAGTACTATTTTTTAATCAAAACGGTTTTAAGAAGTAACCTTTATTATCCGATCATACACTTCTATTGCTCTAACCCAAGAACATAAGCCCTCACAAGCCGAAGAAATACTTTTTATCTTTGCTGGATCAAAACCAGGATTATTGATATACTGAGTTCGAATTTTTTTCATGTATGCTTCAGGAACGTTATCTTTGTCATATGCTTTCAACTGGTCAAGAAATTTAAGATCACCTAACATCTGAAAATAAATAATATTTTTTTAAGTATCAGAATATTGATTAAATTTAGACAAAAAAATATTTTGACTTTTTCTTCTAAACAGAAAAATGAAAAATAATAAACTCCAAAGAATTTAGAAAAAAATTTAAAAATTTTTAAAAGACAAAAATCTTAAATGAAAAACTGTTCTCCATAAAAAAATGGAGACATTTGATTTTTCAAGACTTCAAATTCGTATTAAATCTCAAAGCAAAATAGGTTGATCCTTACTTTTTTTGCTGTGGGCCAGTAATCTTCTATAGGCTTTCCAGATGGATCATTCTTTTTCTCTGGCTTTAATCCCTAAAATATTAAATATTTGAATATTTTTTTAATAAATAATTATATTATTTTATAATTTTAAATATTATCATTTCGTTAATATTGTGAAGGATTGTCATGTTACACTGTTATCAAGCTATATAAATAATTTATTGAATCTGAAATTTTTAAGATTTTTCTATAAAGTCGAGATAAGTCATTGGGAGATATATTATTTGGGTCCAATTTAAAAATAATATCCCCATATTTATAAATATTATTAAAAATTTTCAATTAAACGCACAACTAACAAAGTAAGACTTAACCAATATAAGTATCAAATATTTATATATGGTGAAATTGAAGTAAAAAAATAATTTTATGTTGATAAAATGTAGAGACATCAATAGAGAGTCATATCATCGCTCCCTATGATAATCTTGGATTCTTCTTGTCATACTATTAATTTGAATAATTGTCCTTCAATATTCGTGAAACTGTCTGCTTCACACCATCCATTCCAAGTTCATAAAATACTGGAATTATATTTTATTTAACCTCTTGCGATTTCTCTGAAACTTATTCTACATTCACGAAGTCCTAGTATTGGACTATCAAAGTCCGATAGTTAGAGAGAAATATTTTTTCTTATTTCAGTTATTATAATAAATGTAATAAGCATACTAATAATTCATGAATTATTTAATTACATATTTAAGTGGATAATTGATTAAATTAAATTGATTAAGCAACTGATACAATAAATCCGAAGCAATTCATTGAAATAATAAGTGATGTTTTTATTGAAAATGAGTATATTCTTCTTTATATATAATTATTGATAATTATTATGATTCCATTTGAATTCTATGTTCTGATCTCGTAAATCTTTTTAAGTGATTAAATAAGATTATATGACTGATAGTCAAATCAGCGCTATAATATGCTTGTGAGACCAGTCAAAACTTTTTGAGCGGTAACATCCTTAGTTCACTGAAATGAGCTTTGTTATGGAAAAGATAGAGTTCTTGATTCTTTGGGTTCCGCAGTAACTTTCTCATGAGACATTTTAGTGGCTTTTTCCTGAGAAAAACCTATTGACTAAACTAGCATTTGTTGTATAGAACATAAAACTCAATGGCTTCTTACCCTTTTCAAAAATTTCTATCTCGCATATCTTGAAAAACGTGGGACAAATTCACTGCATAATTTTCTGATTCCAATTCTCTCCAGTATGTTCTGTACAGTCTTCTTGTTTAAATTAATTATAACAGATACCTCTCTTTTTGTAGTGCGTCTAACTTCTTTCATAATAACCCTAACAAAATGCTGACAAAAATGTTCTTCTATTCTGTCTTCCTCAAAAGCAACAAACGAATAACTGAGAAATTTTTAACTGTCAACATAAAGATTCAATAACATAAATCATGGAAACACCAAGATAATTTAGAATACGGAACTAATTTTGTTATCACAATAAATGAAGTTGTTTCGCGTCTCAAAATTTGCTATGTCAGTACAAAAGAGTATCGTTTTTGATGAATTTCGTGACCGGACATAAAAAATAATGCTCTGAAAATCTAAAAAGAAATCAAGAATTTAGGCTATGAAGAAGCGGTTTCACCATCAAAACTTTTTCCATATTCCAGTAGAAAATGTTCTTCATATTTAGTGAAATGTTAAATTAGAAATAAATTATAGAAATAAATGATAATATTATTTATTTTTATATATGTATCCTTTAGTAATAACATTGTATAAATAATCTAAAAAATATTACTTTCAAAATGCACACCGTCTCCATGACAAGTTTAACTCCGTCGGGTGGATTTTGCATAGCTTTAACAATAGTTATATCATTCTGCTTTAAAGTGTCAAGTGCTTCGATAGCTGCATTCATGGCAGGCATAGCTTCTGCTAGTTTTTCCTCGCATTCATCCTAAAAGACTACTTAATTATTTACTCGGATCCTATTTCTCAGTTTTAACTTTTATTGATTTCGATTCTTCGGCCTTCAACATGCAAGCGGTTTCTTCTTCTTTTACGATTTTCCGAACTTTTTCCACCTCAATTGTTTCCCCTTCAATAATTTTAATGAGCTTTTCAGTTTCCTTTGATGTTTCAATAAGTTGGGGCTGTAGAGCTCGAAGTTCCTCTTGCATCAAACTGATCTAATATTTTAATAATGTTAAATTTGGAATTAGTTTTAGATACCAATTAGACAATATTTTCCATTATTATAAATATAATTTCATATTCACAGAAATAACAATTACTTTTGTTGAATCTTATATTTTTATAAAATTTTTGCTGTTTTCAGGCGAATTAAAAAGTTCCAATCGTTTTTGTCCAAAATTGTTTTAATTTGAATTACAAACAGCACAAAAGTTTCGAAATTCAATTTTAATTAATCTATTAACAAAACCAAATCCTTAGAATAATTAATTATAAAAATTATATTAATATCATTTGTTTATCCAAAATAAAAGATATCGCAAAATTCAAAATTTCAAAAAAATCTGATACGTTTTGAATCTTTATTTTCTGAAAGTGAAAAGTGCAGCAATGTGATCAAAAAAATAATTTCTGTACCATATTCGAAAGAACAGCGCGGAAGTGGTTTACATGATTTCGTCCAAGCAACTTTGAGTTGAAAGATGCATCTTGTTGAGACCGACCAAATCCAGATAAAGACAACGAAATTATGAAAATAATCAAGAAAAATCGTTACATAAACAGTTGTGACATTTGGAAAGATCTAAAAATTTTCCAAGAAGCGATTTAAATCATCTGGAAAGAATATTTGTTACAAGAAAATGCTTGACATTTGAGTTCCTTTTAATTTATCTGAAAAGAATTTTATTATTAGAAAATTTAATCATCTAAAAATAGGATTACTGGGTATAAAAAGTGGATCATGTATGATAATAATGTGAGTAGTTGAAACATTCAAAAAAATTGGCACTCTTCAATCATTGACTACAAAAGTCAAACTTTGACCTGTTTTATCAAACCTGTCTAGGCAGTTTATTGTAAATAAAAAGTTCGATGATAAATTCGATGAATCTTGTCACCTAATTATTTATATTGGGTGCATTTATTGTAAATTTCAAAGTTTAGCATGAGAAATTATAAATATTTGAATTAAAATATAAACTTGATTATTGGAAAACTCAAGCTTTTCCAGCCCAACTAAATATCGATCTTTGGAGGTGATTATTTCCATCTGTTTTTTGTTAAGAAGTGTTTTGAATGCTTTGATCAATTCTAAGTAAGACGTTGGAGTAACGTAGGTAATGCGTCCCATTGTTTCAAAAAAGACTTTTGATAAATCATTTACTGACTGGTGGATGCTTTGACACATAATGACCACTTTTTCTCGAATATCTTGTTTTATTTCCACTTCATCAAGAAACCGATTTGCTACCATTCGAAGAGCATATTCTGGCCAAGGCTAGATTAACATAATTAATTAATTAATGATTAATCATTATTTGTAGTAACGGAAAAGTAATTATGTTGCTGCTAAAAACCAAATCTATAAATTACTTTAAAAATTAAATTGCATAAAAAATAAATAAACTTTATTTTCTCTAAAATTTTTAATATTTAAGTATAAAGCAAGAAAGCAAATTTGACTCCATATCTTTATACTTTTTATCTTAAACAGAACAAATCTCGGCCCCATATTTTCGCCTTCCTATCTTTACTATTACTTTTTGTTCTGTTTAAGCGATTATGTTTAAACAGAACGAATTTTAGTTTAAGATTTTTAATTTTTAACTTCTAATAATTTTGATTTTTTTATGTGTCAACTTGAACAAGAATGAACAATGTTCAAATTTCTTCACAAATACTTCTTGAAAAAGAAGATCAATTGGCTGAAAGATTGGAAACTAAAGATTTCAATTGTAACGTAAATTTGATTGAACGTTTATTCTATTACATATGCTATTGTCTCTGGTGAATCTAAAGTAGTGGATCAGTTGTTTGTTCAACATTGGTTGATTGATCAATGGCCTCAACTAAGATTGGGATATGAAAATGGAAATATCTTTAATGGGGATGTTACTGATCTTTTCTTTAAAATGTTACCTAATAAAACTATGAGACTTAAAGGAGACGAAAAAGTTTGGTTTTTCTGTTAATAAAAACTACTGACAAAAATCAGGAATACAATAATAATAATAATTAATTAATAATAATAATATTAATAAATGATATCGGATGCTTGGGAAAAAATATCCTCAGGAACAATTTATAATTGCTTTCATCATTCAATTTTATATCAACAAGTAAACATTCCTGAGATTTCTAAAGATGTAAATGCTTTAATTGAGAACAAAATTAAAGACGAATATAATGTTTAAGCCTGATTTATTGAATTAAAACGAGATTTAGAAGATTACTTAGTTATTGATAATGGTTTGGAAGTAATTGGGATTGAAGAAAAAACTGAGAATATTCCTAGTTCATCCGAAATTACTGTATTAGAACCATTGGATAAAACGAATGAAATTGAAATTGATGATGATTTAGAAGCTTTAAAAATAGTCAAGGAATACTATTTTACAGAAAATTACAATGAAGTTACTAATATCAACTTACTTAACGTTTAGAATGATATCAGAGATAGACTTTTCAAGAAAAAATTGATCCAGAGAAAAATTACGGAATATTTTAATTTGAAATAAAATTTAATTATATCATCGTATTTTATTAGTGTTTTATTTTAATGACTATATCGTTAAAACAAAATTTTTCGCTTAAACAGAATAAACTTTTGTAGTCCCATTTTTGTTCTGTTTAAGCAGGTTATACTTTATATTACTAGATTCTATCATAATCTTATGGAAAAGTCAAATAATACACAACGATACTAATATTTATTAGGTTCAGAATTTTTTGCACGCTCTTTGTACATTCATTTTAATACAGCAAAGTCAGCCGAAACGAGAGTTTTACTGATTAAAATAAATCCATTAGCGTTTACACACTTTTGCCAACGAATTGGTAAATTTTCATTCTTATGATATAGAATTCGGTAAACCTGGAGGCAATGAGTTGTTCAAATTCCTTTTTAGTACCTCTTCGTTCTGAAATCTTTTTCCATTCAAATAATTTTATGTTTGAGTAAATGGAAATCAGTGGGCTAGAGATGTATCAGAATTTAAAAATTTAAGGTTTTCAGCTACTTCGTAATTTGCTTTGCTATATTCGAACTGGCTTTGTTGTGTAATATGGTTGGGCATTTTATATTGATAAATACTGCTACATTATTTTCAACTTTTCTTGCATAATATCAATTTCTAGGCAGTATTTCTTGAGGTTATTATTTCTCCTTTTCCATATGTTTGGAAACGGTTTCAAAATTGACATCTAAACTTATAGCAAGTTTTCTTATTATTGTTCGCGCATCTTCTTCCACCAGAGCCTTTAAATCCGTGTCATCAAGTTTGTAAGGACGACCAATTCGTTCCGCATCTTCAAGGGATAAATCTCCATTACTGAACTTCTGGTATCAAAGTCTTACTCTTACAGTACGATGGCCCAAAACTTAATTATTTTTTCCGAATAGTCCAGCTGCTTTTTGTATCGAGTTGAATTTCATAAAAATAAGTTGCGATATGATATCTAACATTAAGATGGGAAAAGGTAGTCAAATTTTTATTTAAAAGTCAAACAGATTAATACTATAAAAAGACCAATATTTAGGCTTATAAATGTTATAATATTAAGCAATCTTTAAATAAGTTACTTGAACTATTTAAAATTTTAATGTACATAAATAAAAAAAAAGGTGTAAAACTTTCAGAACAACCTAATATTAAATTTCAACACAGAAATCACAAATATTCGATAGTTATTAAGAAATATCTCACCATAAGAAATATAACCATACCAAAAATATTTTGTCAAGCAGCTCTCACCTACATGTTTAATCATTTAACAACAAGCAACTGATAAAATAATAATATATCATATTATAATGTAAGTACAATGATATTACAAGTAGTAATAATTTTTAATCATGAAAAATGACAAATTTAAATATTTTAATATTTGGTTGAACTTCCATGGGAATATATGGATTGATAAATTCTATTTGTCATGAAATTAAGCAATGCCTGCAAGACGCTATTATTGATATCCTGCCAACAACGAGTTACATTATTTTGTAGCTCTTGGATAGATTGATATTGTTTCCCTTCTGCATACACTTGTCGAAAAAAGTATCTCCCATATGTTTTCAATCGAAGTTAGATCGAGAGAGTATGGCGGAAAGGATATATAATCTTTTATATTTTTTATTTTTAATTATATATAATCTTTTTTTCTTTTAGCTATTGTAAAGTTGAGTTGGCACTGTGGTATCAGCAATTCTCTTCCGAAGTCTTTAAAAAATGGAAGAAAATTGTCTATTAAAACCCTTTGATATTCATGTTGATTCAAGTTGCCACTAATAATCCTACGAGTTGACTTGCCCTAGTAATTGAAGCCAGTCGAAATCATTAACGAACAATCGCCTGTGTCTTTTGGAAAAAAGAACATCATCCTTCTTTAAATCGTACCAGTAGTCGGCAACCCGGCCCATCCAAATTAAACTTTTTTTCGTCACTTCATATGATATTTTTCGATTTGTTGACCCAGAACATTTTTTCTTTTTCCAAACGATCACAAGTGATTTTGTATTGCTGCTTCAAAAGAGGTTTTCTTATAATGAATAGTCTCAGAATTCTTCAAAACAAATCGGATACTCTCTGCTGATACATTTAATCATCATTCAATTTCAATTTTTTCCACAAAGGTAGCTTTGTTACTGGCTTTGCGAATAATCAATCATTTAGTGGCAGGAGAAAATTTAGATTTTAGACCGGTTTTTTTCTTCACAGTATAATAAATAAATAATACTGTATGGTACACTTATTTCTTCCTATATCATTGGGTATCTATTTATTGGATTTCCCTGCATTTCCTCTCTCAATCTCGGACAGTTTACCTATTCTAGACATGTTACTAAATAATCTTTCTTATAAATTACTTCAATTATATAGAAAAAAGAACTTGCCTTTGATATTTAATAAAAAAAATGATATTCTGCACAATTTTAATGAGTTAAGTAACTTTTAAATTAGTGCACTGATAAATTATGAGAACTAACATTTTGATATATTTAAGCAAATTAGTCTTAAAATATCTAAAAATTTGAATTAATGTCAGAAAGTTGCTTAAATATATGCAGAATATTTTATTCTACAAAACCACATTCAAAAAGTTACATTTCAATTCAAATTAATTGAGATTTATCTATTTTACATGGTGCGGTAATAAATTATTTGGAGCTCTGTAATAATCAATTTCAAACAAGCAATTATATCAAAAGAAACAAATATCAGTTAAAATTATCTGTATTATTAGCAAAAGTAGAATAATAATAATTATACATTTCACTAGTCAAAAAAAGGACCAAGCTTTTGGGTCAACCACGAGTTCACCTACGGGTCATTCACGTTCGACAGAGGTCTCTGGAGTCCGGTTGTATTGAGAACTACTAAATATCTATACAAACGGAGAATTCTTCATCAGTATCTTGGTTCACATAATTTTTTATCAGTAACTGCCTAGTCTTTTCTCAGATCTGTTAGATCTTTTATGGTCAGAAAGTTATCAATTGAAGTTTCATATTAATTATTATAGTTTTTTATTCTTATATTTATTATTATTATTATTATTATTATTATTATTATTATTATTATTATTATTATTATTATTATTATTATTATT
>JBBMKC010207998.1:0-13335 GCA_037834085.1 Bipalium vagum
TAAAAATATATGTAAATATTTCTACGTTTTTCATAATAAATTCTACATGGCTAACACTTTTGAGCATGAGTATACTAAATTTTTATTAGAATTTCAAATTAAAATATTCGAAAAAACTGAAAAACACTCTATGATTGATTAGATAAACTTTGATTGTTAACTTAATTGCTAAGTTCCTAAAAAGTGACTGATTTTAAGTTAAGAAGATCGAAATTTGACTTTTAGGTTACTTAACAAAATATTTAATATCATAAGGGTTTACGGAAGAATGTTCAAGCACAAAACTAAAAATCACTGTCACAATAAATGAAAAATTGTAGAATGTAATTTAAAAGGATTCGGTTACATATATGTAAATAGCCCCAAATGATACAGAACCTGTTTATTACTATTTCTTTTGTTTCTTAAGGATAAGACGTGTAAAAATTTTCTTAATGAATTTTTTTGGATTTTCTAAAAACCAAAACCAGGTAGGTCAATTTTTAGGGTTATTGAAGGGTCCACTGCAATCATAAAACGATAATAACAATTTTTGTATTAATCAATAATTATATTTTTTTCCGAAAAAGACACTAATGAATTTTTTGTGGGAATCAATATATTCTTCCCACTATTTCGAGAGAAATAAAATTACTTCAAATTGAAACACGACTGCTTTAGATCGGATAAGATTTAAAATAAAAATTTTGGATTTAATTTAAGTAATTTAAAATCGAATAAACTATTTTAAGCAACCAACGAACGGATTGGACGGCTGGTTGTTGAATTTCCTAATAAAAAAAAATGCTACCAATAAATATTTTGAACTGAAAACTCATGATTTACTTAACCTTGGAATTTATGCACTGGTAAAGCACTGCCAGAATTGCATTGAAATCGATGGATACATAAAAGGTTGTGTTGTCTTTTTCACTTAATTTTGATAGTTTAAAACAAGTATCATTTGATATTCCAAACTAATATGTCAAATGAACTTTTATTTTAAAATATTTATAATATTATATTTATAATATATTATATATTAGCCATAGAATAATTATAAATTATGAACATGTCAAAATATAAAGAAAATACTTATTAAAAATCATAAAGGAAACCTGATTTTCAAACGTCTGTAATAGTCTTTTTTCGTTGTGGCTGAATTCTTGGCAGGAAAACTAAAAGGAAGAGTCTTTGATTAATAATTTTGGACAAGTATTTACTGTTAGATAGGCCTGGAATTCTCTATTTTCTGAACTTATTATGGGGACAATTATTCCTAAGAACGTCAAAATACAAAGTTGGTTTAAATGCAAATGTATTACCAAAATTATCCATATTTTCTGAATCAAAAAATTCTGAGTATTGTTCTTGGAGTCTATCTTTTCTGTTTATAATCAAAGAGCTCTGAGGAAGTTTTGTTTTTCTAATAAATGCAAAATTTATTAATTGTATTTTGGAAAATCTGGAAAGTAATATACTAACAAAAGAATAATCAATAATGCGATACATTCACCACAAAATTACAAAAAATTACTACAAAAATGATATTTTTAATATAATATTTTTACTCTCCCTCTCCTTCAAAATTCTATTATTGAATTAAAGATTGTTTTAAGCAACCAAAAGTTTCAAAGTAAAATAAACCTATAACAAAAAGATTTTTTCAGATGTTATAGTAATGATATTATTATTTATTTTTTAAAATTATTTCTAATCATTGATTGTACAACGTATAACATTTATTTTATAAAATTATGTCTCGGAACTCTTTCATGTTTAAGATTTATATTCTAAATTTTAACTACATTTTGTTTAAACCAATTCCTTATTAGATTTATTTTATCAGCAGACCATGAAATATAATAATTTTTATAAAAAAACCGTTATATAATTATATTTCTGTTATTAAAAAGTATTCCTTATAGTAGAAAAAGTGAGATAATTTTGTAATTATTTGCCTCACGCAAAAGATAAATATTGTTAGATTATGAAGCAATTCCATTTTTCTTCAGTCTTGAATAATTAATAAATTATTAATCAGAAAAAGAGTATAATGTCATAATGTGCTATCGGAAATATTAAAAATGTACACATTGAAAATTTTTTATAATTATTTATTGTAATCAATGAAATTAATAATTTCACATTTTGTGAAAATCGAAAATACTATCTGGAAAATATTGTTTTAATTTTAAGTAAAAGGTATATTAGATAACGAAAATATTAATTATTTACAGAGCTGTCGAGATAAATCCGGAATATTTTCAAAGTTATATTAAAAGAATATTATTTGAGTAATCACTAAAATTATTTTCGTTTAAGTAAGCTAATTTATCAATAAATAGGTTAATCAAACTTCAATTACTTAATATTTGCTATATGTTCAGAATATGGTCGAAAAACAGCAGTGTTGGAATAATTTAATAAAAGATAATTTAATGGTTAATCACAAAAAGACCCAAGAGTATGAGTTAGAAAAAAGATATACCGAAAAAAGACATATTAAATGCCAAAAAATGTCACAATAAACGAAGTGACCCCAAGCAAAATAAAAAATGCATGTTTAATTTAAAAATTCAAATGTATGAAGATGTAAGTCAAAAAATTAGTAATCTGGCATATTTTGAGTGGCCAGGTCAACTGTAAGTTTAATGGTAAATAACTTATGTTACAAATAATATGTGCTTCAAAGACGACATCTGTTGACTGAAAAATATAAATGAAAGTATCAGCCCTGGTGAATGGTTTGAAGCATGAACGCTTTGGTTTCCTTAGATTCTTCTGGGAAGAAAAGATTTTCATTCAAGACAGAAAAGTTAACCACCAAAATGAACGGTGGATCTGTCGACATTTTTTGGAATGGTAGACAGTGAAGGCCAGATAATGCAAACACATTTTTTCCAACGTGGTCTCTAAGCATATGATGACACTTATATTGACTTGTTAGACTCGTTTGTAAAACCGTAAAAGGACAAATAATCGATGGGAGAAAATATGTCTTCCAACAAAACTCTACTCCTGCTCATAAAGCTAGAAATACATAATCTGATTTATGGCCTATTTGGTGTGGTGGGAAAAGTATAACTTATTATGATCTTATATATATTTATTGCTGAGTAAGATATTTAGCTAGACGGACAGGAAAGTGTTGTACCTAAAAACGTTCTGGAATAGGTCATTGAAAAGGATTCTTTCTTATTATTTCCCTATATCTCATTTATGATTGAGTGCACTGCAAAGAAAATTAAAGCAAATAATGATATTGTTTCTTTTGATGCCTATCTTTAACGCATATTGCAGAGTAGTTCATATAGTAAAGAATTTCAATCTTCAGAAAATATTGAAAATTGCCAGAAAAAGTATTTTAGCTAACGCTATACTGAGTTCCTTGATGATGACTAAAATAGCTCATTAATTAGAAACACTTTGAACTTAATGGTTTAATAAATTTATTTGTGTACTGTAACAGATCAATTTTTAATTCTCTTCCAT
Organism: Bipalium vagum; assembly: GCA_037834085.1. NCBI lineage: Eukaryota > Metazoa > Platyhelminthes > Tricladida > Geoplanidae > Bipalium > Bipalium vagum. The sequence continues at coordinate 3,475 of JBBMKC010207998.1, forward strand.
GAAAGCAAGTGAACTGTGTGTTCAACTTAATATATTCGTTTTCCGTTATTAAAACTCATTTCATTTCAATTTCCTTTATAATACCATTAAGTCATTGTCTTTAGAAACTGCAAATAATATTAAAATATTTGTTAAGAAACCCTTTACAATTCTAATTAGTATTATTACATTTTTCAGCGATTCTATTGCCATTCGTAATCTATTAAAACACAGCAAAGATCAAAAGTTCCGCTTATATAATAGAGATCAAGTCGCTTGAAGAAAAAATAACTTCTTAAGAAAACAACTTCTTAAAACCTTAATGGTATCTACATAATTAGAACAGAATTATTTAATTATATATTATCATAAGAATTATTTTTATTAAATATTTCTCTCCAAATTTCACAAAAAGAATCTGATCAATATTGAATAATTTATAAAAAAAAATTACTTTAGTAATGAGCAAACAGAGTGTCAATTAAGTAGCTTTACAATTTTATGAGTGAATAATAACAAAACCTAAAAAAAACCGAACAAAAAAACTCCTAATTTTAAAATGAAAATCAAAGACATACAAAACATTTATTTTTTTCAAAGTGTCCTCTTTTAGCTTTTTTGCAACGATGTAATCTATTAGAAACGGAGAGGCAAGCTTTTTCACAAAATTCCATTGGTATCTTGGCAAACCAAATGAAAGAATTGGTTGTAAATAAACGATCTGATTAATAAGTTCCCACACAAAGAACTCCACATTGTAAGGCCCGGTGACCTTAATGTCCAATCAATAGCTCCTATTCTAAAAAATCCACTTTCCAGGAAAATTTCTACAAACCTATTCTTTAACTACTAAAGACTAATGTGCAGGAGCACTATCTTGCATAAAGAACATTAAGGAAGCTGAGAGTAATTGAATAAAAGCAGGCCAAGAATAAGTTTATGACATATCCAAGTATTTTTTGTCTGTCTTATTTTTTGAAAAAATATAATGTCCAATCAAGCACAAGCATAAACAAAGTTCCATATCATGACACCAGGCTAATGACTAACTTTTCCATTGTCAGATGAGGATTGTCTAAGCACCAATAAACATTTTTGTATTTGTTCACAAAGTCATAGATACGAAAATAACTTCGTCACTCCTCAGTTAATAAAGTTACAGCGATTTTTATCTCTGTGAAGTCGAGTAAAGAATTCTTTACTAAGCTTTGTATATTAGTATTCACTTTTCGTTCTCATATTCTTTGAATTGTTATGAAGAGGATTAAGTTTATCCTTTAATTCAACGGATTTGACTCGCTCTTCAACGCTGCCCATTCAATCGATGCATACTTTAAAATAAAAATAATTGCATTAAAATTTTAGATTTTTATAGGTCAACCTACATGTGGAAATAGTTCAGCTAAACGAAAATTAATATTCAATGATTTATAACACTTTATATTTGTAAAGCAACTTGGTGACATCCTGTAAACTATTTTTCATTTTAATATTAAAAATATTATATAAATATATAATTGAAAGAAATAAAATGAATTCAGCGTAAAATATATGAAGACAATATATCCTAAAATGAAAGATAACTGTGAACAAATAATATGCGTTATGCAGTAATTAAGTTATCAAAACTTAGTATGAAGCGATTTTTTGTGGATCCCAAAAGAACTATGTCCAACTTTTATTAATTATGTATTAATTTTATTTATAATTAACATTTTTCCAGTAAATTACTAATGATAATTGTTTAGACTCCCATCTTTGTTCTTGTTTAAACATCAAAAGTAATCTAATCACTCAACCAAAGCAAAGCTGCAAGATTAAAAATACTTACTGAAAAAACATTTTAAGCCTTTCAAGTAATGTCTTTTTTTTATGTTTGTATTTTCGTAATTTTGCTGTTATTATTCTCTTAAAACCTGAACAATTTACTAATAAATTAAGTCACTAAATTATCGCGTACGGTCAAAGTCATCAAATATCTATTTATGAAGAATCATTTTCCAGAGAAGACACATAAAAGACAAAATTCAAATGGTAATAGCAGGTATTATAGAACTTCGTTTTAGGCTTGTAATATATATATATTTTAGTCTTGTGAACAATAATCTTTTATTTTTTAAATAAACACCATTTAAAAAATATATATATATATATATATTGATTTCCCCTCGTTATATTATTCTGTTGATCAGTAGCAGGTATTTACTGATTCAATTAACACTATTATTAATAATACTTTCCAACTTACTAATTAAATACTTAGGGAGGGACCCTATGATAAAATAAATATTTTTCTGTGTTTTCTACTACCTTACTTCATTTTACATTTTTTTTCTGCTTTACAAAATTAATATGGTGATGAAACGCTTGTACTTTAAGGATCTCCGAGCCTAAGAGAGAGAGAGGATTTCTGCTTTATATTTAAAATAACTATTTGGAGTTTTCTTAAATGAAAAGACACAAGAAGTTGGTTTTTTCAACAAAGATTCAGTCTCCATTGAAAAATTTTAAAAGAAATCATTGTAACTGGTATTATATATAAATAAAATTTGATGATATAATTTTCTGTCTCAGCCATTTGATAATTCTATGTTATTCTAAAATGTTACATGTAAAACACGTAAAATCCAAACTTCAACCCTTAAAAACTCACTTTTATTTAATATTAACTCCTACCTTAGAGGGCCTTAACATATTATTCTTAATTTGGAATGTGAATGCACTTTTTAAACATTTATTGCTAATTCTGTCTCTAATTGCGGATCCTGACCTAATCGTTGTGATTCGACATTAAAAATAATATTTTATTATAATTATTATTACTATTATTAATCTTTGTACTTTTAATTATTTTTATTTTATTATTATTATTATTATTATTATTATTATTATTATTATTATTATTATTATTATTATTATTATTAAGGTATAATTTAAGTTTAGTTAAGAAAAATATTTGTATTTCTAGAAAGATACCAATTTGAAAGTTTTTTAGACCTGTCAAAAAAAAAACTTCAAGAATTCGTTAAAATTTCTAGATTTATACATTTAAATATAGCGAGAACTGGTAGTTAAATAAAAATATACTTTAAAGTAAGTACATTTGTAAATTTGCTTACCTCACTTTTACTATGACTTAAATAAATGTTTTTATACATGTAACTTAATTAATTTAATTATGGCTCAATTAATAATTCGTCCTGCTTCTGTTGCATTATGGACACTTTTAAATTCGTGAGGCATAATTACTCGAAGAATCTAAAAGGTATAAACAGACAGTTATAATTATATGGCAGAAAAATTTAAAATCATCGATTTTATATATTAAATTAGACAATTCAAACAACTTTTAAATAGAAAAATGCATAAAAAATGGTTAATAAAAAATCGCCAAATTCAAATGTAACAACCGAATATCTTAAAAAACGTCTCCGCAAGGAAATTCAAAAAAATAATATTTTTAATAAATTTAAATAATAATTTTTAAATTTAATTATCAGAATTGCTTTTCCTATTATCTTTGACAATGTTTTTGCAACTTTCTTAATTTAGAGATAAGTATTAACGTAGCTGCAGTTTTGTAAGTTAACATATTAAAGAACTCAACATTCGCCAAATTATGCATTTAAAAGATTCAAGTAAAAATCGCAAAAAATCTGTTTATCTCTAATCTAATATTAATTAAATAAATCACTAAATGTTACTCTACTGAATTCGCTCAAATCAAACATTTCCTTACTTTAACCATCCATTAGACCTTATCGATTTTGAGTCATTTCCGCTGGAATTTATCCATTCTAATCGTACAGAATTCTGAAAATATTAACGATTAAGTGGGAAAAATAAAAATGACGATGAAAATTCAATTTTATTCAGTAGTATAATGAAATTTTATGACTGAGATTAACATTAAAGGATATTGCCAATAGTATCTCAATGATCGATTAACATCTATTGTCAAATTTTAATCAATTTTTTCTCAATAATTTTCAATCAATAATCACATGAAACCATTGAATTTAATATATGAAAATGTTTAAAAATATTGGATACCGAGTATTCTCTTAACATAAAGTTCTTAAGAACTCTAATATAATATTATAATTATAATTTATATGGCAAAGGTTTTCGCCAGTTTTCGATTTCCTTTTCAAAGTTGTAACAATAAATAATCAGCTTAAACGATAAAACTATATTTTTATCACAATTCCCTTTCACAATCAAATAATAAATCAAATATTCACAATTGATATGGTAACACAAACACAAATTGAGAATAATAATCAGTTATCAATAGAGGTAATCAAATATCACTCACATACTAATCAAATTAAATGTAAATCAATTATATGTTCAATGAGTTAATAAATCAAATTTCTGAGTCACAAAAGGAAAATAATAATTAAACTACAAGACAAAGTAAAGAAAAAATGTATAACTCTCTAATCAACTAATGAGATTCAACCAAACCCTAGGTCATCAGTTAGACACCTTTCGATCGTCGGTTGATTGGCCTGAACTGGAAAAAACAATTCTTACTTACTGAATAAAAATATACTTCCTCACAACAAAGAAATATCTTTTTTGACAAAACCAATATCTCCTTCTCAACAAAAATAAATGAATAATCTCTTCAACAAAACCAACGTTTTCAACAAACGTTAAACTTCTTAAAAAATCAATCAACGTGAAACAAATCCCGATCCGTTTATACTAGTTTTCCTTCTTTCAGTTAAATGAGCACTTTTATCATTAACTTCAATGACAGCGTCCTCCAATTGGGAAACTGTACTAAAAGCAGTTGAAATTTCCTCAGTGGCAGTATATTACCAAATACACCCCCATCTCAGGAAATCGCCGCATCATAAAAAAACTCTGAATTTTACTATTATAAAATAATAATAATAATAATAATAATAATAATAATAATAATAATAAAATTAATACTTTATGATATTCAACTAAAACCAAAAATCCGGCTAATTAGAATAGTATGCAAAATTAGCAATTTTCAGTCAAAAGAAAAAGAGTGCAAACCGATATAATTAACATTTATGTCCACGAGACAAAATTATCATTTATTATTAATTTGAAACGCCAAGCGAAATTTATTCTCTAATTGATTATACTTTTTTTATTTAATTTTATTAAATTTTGCCGAATCGTTATTCTACATATTTCAAATTCCATTCCGAAAAACGAAAATCTCTCCAATAGATTATAATGAAAAAATGAAAAGACCGGCTACATTAACGAAAACATTATTTTGACATTTTGATAATTAATTCTCGAATAAACCTTCTTTTTATTGTTTTCTTTTAATTTTCCAATTGTGGAAACAAGGCTGGTGGTTGTCGAAAAAAATAAGAACAATAAAAATTGTTATAAGAAAAATTTAGTATTATTAACCATGTGTAAAATTAATCTGATATATAAAATAAAAAATGAATCGATCCCATCTTCGACAGGGATAACCTTGAAAAAAAAACTGATCAATATTTGTCTTCAATAATTTATTTGATTATTTTATTTTATTTGAAAAGTGTTAATTGAAATATTCTTTTTAATTAATTGAATTTCGATTATCGTAAATCAATTGTGTTCTCGTACAACTTTTAACGTTATTTTTTTAATCTATAAATATAGAAATTTATTTATATTTATTTCATTTTATTTATTATAATGAAAAGTTATTGGGTATAATTCAACTGAAGGAGAAATAAATAAATAATTTACTCAATGGTATTACTTGTCGCTTATGGTGGCCAACTTATTAATTCATTAGATTGGATTGCATTAAAGAGAACAATGTTATGAATATATGGGAGGGTTTTGTCATTTCAGGGGAAAAGGCGTCGAAAAGATAATTATATCATTCCAGAAAAACTTGCTTACATTCCCAATTCTTAAATGTAAACAATTTGTTCATGCTTTTAAAAAATTGTTTGTTCAATGTCATTAATTAAACAAAATAAATTTGGTAATAAAAATAAATTAATTGAGAAGAACCTTTCTAACGAAGAAGATGCCATACCTATTAAAAATTATTAAATAAATATAATAATGGGTCATTTCTTTAAATTTTTGGGTACTGATAGTGTTTATTGTAATTTTAAAAATGCTCTTAATATTGGCTAATTTGGCACATACTTGGTATTGCACAATTATTTAAATAATAACTATCATTTTTAAATAACTGTTATACTACTCATAAAGTAAATGATAAAAAAACTTCAGCCTAAGATGACTTTGGTCTATTTTACAGGATGTGTATGAATGGAAATATCAGATTTAAAAACAACGCAAAAAATTTTAAAAAGAAAATTTTTGCAACCAAGTTTATTTTATATAAAACCGATTTGTGAGGTTTTATTTAAGGTTTATTGTTTTAATAAGTTAATATAATCACATTTAGACACAAAAAATTGATAAAAATTTCTTAGAAGGGAGGCCTATGCTGCTAAAAAATGGATGCAATTTTAAAACAGTGCTTAATGTGTCGAAGAACAAGGTCAAAAATAATTTTTCAAATGGTCATTACTCGCTTGAAATTAAATTTTTGAACAGCAAATTTTACGGAAGGTGAATTGAGAGAGCAGGGTCATTCCATTGGAATGCGAGATTACCAGATTTTTCCCTATTTGATTTCTTTCTTAGGGTTATACAATGGTTTCACAAGAAAAACAAAGAACCTAAAGGATCTGGCAGATTTAAAATAAGAAAAGGTTACTAAAATATCATCACAAATATATAAAAATACGAAGTTCTCTTTTTGTCGAATACAATATTGGATTAGTGTTTTCCGTGTTTTATTGTAAAAAATATTTTTCAAAAAAATGTCATTGGATCAAAAATTTAATGTTACCTTAAGTATATTTAACAACACTGCACTTCAAAATCTGATACTTAATTTTTAAACACCCCGCATATAATATTTTGGAAAATAAAATTAAAAATTAAAAATTAAAATTGTGATTATCGTAAATCAATGTTTACCTTCTAAATTTCATTGATGATTTTTTCAGAAAAAATTTAAATATTTAAAGAACAGAAAAGGAACATATTTAACAGAATGAAAATCGAAAATCATTTTGTTATGGAAAGATTTATTGTTCTTAAGCTATGGAAATCGCCATCTCTTGATTTAATGAATCAATATTCAAGGATATATCCTCAACAAATTTCCTCCTCAATATGGTTAAAGTATTCCTGTAATGACAAAAGGAGATAGTTTACCCAAATGTACCAATGTCAATCTTCTGTCCCAATCATCCTTCATCCTTAACTATTTGTTTTAGTACATTACTTATAGTCTTAATATGGCACAAAATTCCAAGCTCAACAACTTGACCTGGTGAAAACATTGAGATTATAAGAAATAAATAAAATAAATTTATTTTGAATGAATAAAACAGAAAAAAGCTTAAGATTAGACCTCAAAGCATTCTGGCCTAAATAGCTAAAGAATAGCCTTCATTCTTTCCAAACTACCAACACACAGCTTTCATTGGACATTTATTTTCTTCAGTTGTGATTTTATCTAGATAAATTAAAACGATTTAACTTAAATACTTTTTTCCAACCTAATCATTCTTTACATCATAATTCCATGCACACCGTCTTTAAATTATTTCCCAGCAACATTCTTTTTCTGACATTTTACGATAGTAATATCTTCTAAAAACTTTCTCCCGAACAAAAAAATTCAATAAAAAGTCCAAAGGAAATTTTATCCAAATAAAGATAATTTACAGTTAAAATAATAAGTATACACCTTTCCCAAGACGGAATTATTTGTCAAAAAAGAAAAATAATTTTGTGCCTACTTGAAAAAATAATTATTTTTCCGATTGAATGTTTCCAAAAATAGAATCAGCTTTTCCGCGGTGTTTCCATTGCAAATTTTTGTTTAAATTTTTATTTATACAATGACACCTTATTTCAGGAACAGATGATATCTATGTTGGGAATATTTCTATGATAAATCAACCCCTTTTCATTACCAAAACCCATTTTTAAAATTAGTTTAAAAATATGAGTATTAACGTACATGTTTACTTAATTTAGAAAAGCTTTAAATGGTTATTATTGCGAGTCCCCTTCACCCAAAATGACATTACTAAATCTGAAAACCAAAACAGTATTCATCGTATTATACTGATTACGGTTTAAACATAATATCATGATAGGATATTATGTTAATAGGTTGTATCAAAAGTTATATGGTTTTTTAATTTAATTTTCTTTGATCAAAATAAATATTCTTAAAATATTCTTAAAAATTGATCTAATTATTGATATTTCACTGTGAAACAATATTTGTAAGTTTTGTTTAAATAAATATATCAATGCGTTTTTTCGATTTTAAAATTATAATAAAATGAAAAAATTGCAATTCAAGATTTGGGTCTATCATTATTGGAAAAGAGGATTTACTATTTCTGCCACCACAATGACTATTTTGTGATATTGAAATACAAAGTTTCATTGACGATAGTACAGTCTCAGATTGGTTTGAAAAGTTTCAAAACGTGATAATAGTCTCCAAGATAAGCCTCACTGAGGAAAACCTTCAGTGATAAATGAAGTGGTTCTACACGAATCATTAATTGATTACCCACATGCCTACACACGGATTTATCTACGATGATAATACCATCGAAAGACATCAGTAATCGACAGATGAGAAAACTTGGATACAACAATTTCTGTGTGTTGGCACACCGGTTTTCAGACCAGCACTTCACAATTATAAAGTAATATTGAAACATGGTTCAATGAATGAATCATTTTTAAAAATGAGTCTTTTTTCCGTCAGTGATTCCAAAAACTTTCAATGAGTTGGGAAAAATAATAGCAAACGATGGAAAATACTTTAATTAGTGTATATGTACCTGTTTTTTTCATAAAAAACTGTTTTCAATATTAAAAAGACGGACCGAATTAATTCACATACCTAATATTGTTATTTTATTATTAATCCATTCACTTTTCTATCGATTATATAAAGAATGTTCAAAAATCACTTATCCGTTATTTAAAAAATAAAGAAATGTGCAATGACCATTGCAGAATTTTTTGAAGAACGTTCAAATCAAACTGTATTACGGAAAGAAAAAAGCTAAGATTTTAATTTCAGTATATATCTTTGAGACAAGGTTCCGACATAATACTTCAATTAAAATTAACGGTACATTCATCATAATAGAAGAATTTATAATCTACTTTGCTTTTCACTGAAAAAGTATAGCTGAATACCTATCACCTATATAAAAATATAATGTGCCAAATACGCATTTTTATTATCTTATTAAAAATTTACCGCACAATAATATTGATCGAGATCTTACTGCTTAGAAAAATTGTAAAATTATAAATTGTTGAAAATTATTATCCTTTTAAATGTTACTATAAAATTTAAATAACTCATAAAAATAAGATAAACTGAGTAATTATTATGTTATTATTTTTGATCTTATGCTTCAATGAGAATAACAATAATATCATTTTCTTTTATGATTTCTCGGTACAAATTTTTAGTGGAAAAATCAAAGAGAATCCATTATTTCCTTCTATAAAACTTAATATCAAAATTGTTATTTTTTCAAAATCTAATTGGAGCTTTCTCTTTTTAAAATAATATCAATATTTTATATTTATATTTATCATTTATTTTATATTTAAAATAGTAAAAATTTGAAATGATAATTGAAAAAATAATTCATTGGGAAAATTATGAAAGAAGCCCCATTTGTTATTGATTTTTTATAATTTATTTAATATTTATTCTCCAGAATGAATCCTCTTCATATAAAATTACATTTATATAGTTTATTTATAAATTTATTCATCTAAAATATTGTACATGTAAGGATTAGTTAT